>JAURVB010000579.1:0-180286 GCA_033002965.1 Piper betle | reverse complement strand
AGTGGTTGAAGGCAATACAAGATGAGATGAAATCTTTGCATGATAATCACACCTATGAGTTGGTAGATCTTCCTAAGGGGAAAAGAGTATTAAAGAATAAATGGGTCTATAGTATCAAACATGAAGAAAACAACACACAACCAAGGTACAAGACAAAGTTAGTGGTGAAGGGCTTCAGACAAAAGAAAGGTATTGATTTCAATAAAATTTTTTCTCCTGTTGTTAAAATGTCTTCTATTAGAATTGTTCTGGCTTTGGCTGCAAGTTTGGATTTGGAAGTTGAATAGTTAGATGTGAAGACGGCCTTTCTTCATGGTGATCTTGAGGGGACCATATACATGGAGCAACCATAGGGTTTTAAAGTCAAAGGAAAGGAACAAATGGTATGCAGACTGAAAAAGAGTTTGTATGGTTTGAAGCAAGCTCCCAGACGATGGTATAAAAGTTTGATTCTTTTATAGAAAAGAATGGGTACAAGAAGTTTGTTTCTGATCACTGTGTGTTTGTCAAGAGGTTTGATAATAGTGACTTTGTTATTCTGTTGCTTTATGTGGATGACATGTTGATTGTAGGACATGATGGAGCCAAGATTGCAAGTTTAAAGAAGAACTTGAACAAATCCTTTGCAATGAAGGATTTGGGACTGGCAAAGCAAATCTTGGGGATGTCCATTTGGCATGACAAGGAAGCTAGAAAGCTTTGGGTGTCACAACAAAAGTACATAGAAAAGGTACTTAAAAAATTCAACATGAAAGATGCAAAGCCGGTTGGATTTCCACTTGGTGGTCACTTTAAGTTGAAGAAAAATGACTTAAGTGAATCAGAAATGAAGGAAATGAGAAAGGTTCCTTATGCTTCTGCAGTTGGTAGTTTGATGTATGCTATAGTTTGTACAAGGCTTGAAATAACATATGCAGTTAGAATGGTTAGCAAATATTTAGCAAATCCGAGCAAAGAACATTGGCAAACAGTTAAATGGATAATGTGGTACTTGAGAGGTACGTCCAAAATGTGTTTGTATTTTGGAAGTGATAAACCTTTATTGGTTGGCTTCACCGATGCAGACATGGCACGTGACTTGGAAACAAGAAGGTCAACATCTGGGTTTGTTGTTAATTTTGCTAATGGGGCTGTGTCTTGGCAGTTTAGGTTACAAAAGTGTGTTGCATTATCCACAACTAAAGCAGAATTTATTGTTGTTAGAGAAGCTTGCAAGGAGATGTTATGGACTAAGAGATTTTTGAATGAAATTGGCATTGAACAGGAGAAATACATTGTACACTGTGATAGCTGTTACAGCCTTAGTCTGAGGACGTGCCGGGTGCGCGGGATTGGGCAGTTGTTCCCATGCATGCCGGGTCCGACACGAGTAGCACGGGGCTATTCGAGTGGTGAAACAACTGGTTGAGGCTAACACGATGTTGCAGTTGCAGGTAACGAAGTGCCGAGCATGAGTCAGTCGGAGACCAGATAAACCTCAAGATGATCGAGACAGGTGCTGGTGACCGAGCACTTGGGCGTCGGATCATGATCGAGCATTGGTGCCGAGAACCGAGCGCGAGGACTCGAGGTTGATCGCTGCGTGCGGATCACGGAGTGCCGGGTGTGCGCTGGTTCGATGCTGGTGTGCGATCGCTAGCGTGCGCGAGCGAGGAGCGAGCGTGATCGAGCGCTGCCGAGACTTCGGTGCAGCGTGCTCGAGCATTGACGCGAGCGTGAGCGAGCGCTGCCGAGACAGCGGTGCAGCGTGCGCGAGCGTGGGGCGCTAGCGGGATTTTGATCGAGCCATGACCGAGGCCTAGCGAGCGTTGCCGAGACATCGGTGCAGCGTGCGGTGCGACTCAAGTAGCGAGCAGGTAGCGGTAGCGAGGTGCGGTATCACGCTACGTGACCGAGACCTGGTGAACGAGCATGCACGAGCAGTGGCGAGCACGTGATCGGTAGCGAGGGTCTGGCTGCACCAACATGATCGATGGATGGAGTTGATCGGTACCAAAGGTTTATCGGTAGCAGGGGTTATCGGTGGTGCGTCTGGGGCGTGCACGAGGTTGCTGGTTGGTCGAGCCGAGGACTTGGGTCGAGCCAGGGGGTTGGACGTGTGCTGGACTTTTGTTTGACGATAGAGATGGGGTATATCTTGATCGTATCTTGGAGAAGATTGCAACTGAATTCAGAGATAAGCATGGCGAGGGCTGGATTGAATTGAGACGTCAAGGAAGTCCAGGTTCGTGGAAGATCTTTGGAGATAATCTGTTGGGAAAAGATTCTACAAAGATTACGCTTATATTTGCTGGATTGAACAACGTGAGACTTAGCGAGGAAAACTCAAGGAAGAACTGCCGAGAGGGGTCTTGGTGGAGCGTCGTGATCTGTTTTGTGGAGAAGACGGAAACCTCAACAAGCAAGTTCGTGGAGTGCTGCAGATCGATTCCGGGAATCGATTCTTCACGAGTTCATCGGCATAGGGTTGCTGGTCGTGGTGCTGTGTTTGGAGGTACGACGTGGTTCTTCTCATAACCTAGTTTGCATTACTTGGTTGAGGGTTTTGCATGTAAACGAGTAGGTCGTGGGTGGCTGCTCGGGGTTGTGATTTCGTGAGGACAATTGTGAGCGTGGGTGCTTAGTTCTCGCTACTCTTCAGGGGAAGAGTTGAACACCGTGGGGTTTGCATGTCCATGGTGTAAGCGATCATAGGGGTGATTGCTGTATCCTTGTTTTGTGTTTAATTCAAGGTTGGAACAGGGGTTCCGTAATTGTGGTGTTGGCGTCTGATTTTGGGTGCTAGCGGCGTTCTTTGATTCCGGGAACTTGCTGCGATACCGATCAGGGGATTGGTGTCAGGGTCGGCATTGGGTGGTCGATCAGGGTCGCCACATACTACTTGCTTGGTTTGCTATTGTGGATGTTTTGAGAATTGTCTATCGGTACCGAACGATATCGTGCACCGGGCAATTTGGGTGCTGGTATTGGGTTCGGCGTGCGTCTGATTTGCAGGAACGCAGGGGCAGCTTCGGTGGGTCTCTTGAGGAGATCGTCCCGCTACACGCGTAGTGGGGTTTCTGTTGCGTACTTTGAAGGGAGGCTGGTGTTTCGGGAGCGAAACACGCCGCGCGGTTTGCTGTTGGGGCGAAAAATTTTGTCCCACATAGAGCGGCCCGTGACAATAGCCATAGTACAATTTACCTGAGTAAGAATTCAAGTTTTCATTTAAGGAGCAAGCACATTGATGTGAGATATCACTGGATAAGAGATGTGTTAGAAAGTAAATCTCTTGAGCTAACAAAAATTCATACTGCAAGGAATGTTTTAGATATGATGACTTAAGTTGTGTCAAAGGAGAAATATATTTACTGCAGCAATGGAGCAGGCATGGATGGAGCTTCCCATGCTAGCTAGAGGTATTTCATGGAGTTGGGAAGGGGAGGTTTGTTGGGTTGTCCCTCCTCTGTAAATACATGAACTTACAACCTTGTTTTGGGAAAAACCAAGATTTTCTAGATTTGGTTAGTTGAAAGGAATAAAAGCAACGCACGACGCTTTTCTTCTTTGGTTTTTTGGTTTTTGGGTTTTGGAGAAAAACTGCTGCTACAAAGGGAGAAAAAATCGTGTGGATTAAAGAAATGTGAATGCTTTGTTGGGATTGGTTTGCAATCGTAAATGGTAACTTCGGTAAGTTCTTAATCTGTAATATTCTTCCTTTATTATTTTCTACGACTTTATACCAATTTTGCAAAAAGTAAAGTGAATTGGTATTGGAGAGTTTGTTCTCCTGTAGATCTCATTCTGTATCAAAATTATAATATACTGAATTTGATCTGGTCGTTTGCCCCGTGGTTTTTTCCCCAAATTTTAGGGTTTTTCACATAAAATTGTTTTGTCTAATCTCTCTATTTTGTTTGGTAATGTTTATCCTTACTTGTTGAAATGAAGATTTTGTTTGGTTAATCCTAACAGATGGCCTTGCATGTTTATCTACAGTTAGTTGTACAAGATCTTAAAAATTCAAATGCACTACTAAGCCATAACCACCTCCATTTGGCTTGGTCAATACAATCATAATTTCAAACACAAACATAACTCTCAACACTCCCCTCAAACTAAGCCTCAGAGTCACAAAGGCACAGCTTGAAAGCATTCTTGAAGAAGAAGTCAATTCCCAAACACAAACACACCAAATATATAAAGTGAGATGGTAGCTAGCAGCAATCCTTTGCAAAGGCAATCTGGAAGCAACACCCAAGTCACTGAACACAACTTTAAAGCACCAACTTCACAATCCCGAACACTAGTGATCACTCCAAAAAGGCCATCTTGAGCTGGATAACAATGATAGAGAGTAGCAGAAACTTGGAAAACCTCCAAAATAGACATTTATATCCTTATCCCTCCTCCAGCTAGTACACAGCTTGAATAGGAAATCCAAACTTCTTCTCACTAATGTACTAGAACAAAAGGAATTGCAACTTTGTTGTCATCCCTCAGGTCCACGCACATTAAAAACAGCAGCAAGCAGGAGCATAGCACAGTGAAATAAAAGTTGAAGACCAGCAGGATTTCATTGTTCTCTTGGAAATTCTTTTTCACCCTACTGTTGCGATGTAGTCGAGCTTAATTTAAGCTTGATGGGGAGATTTGTCTTTGAAAACCTTACTCAAGTTGTGATTTTATGATCTACAACTCAAAGGGAGGATATGGATACCCAATTCATAAGACCGCTGCTATTGCTTGCAACTTCGTTGTTGTTGAACCTGTTGTGCTCTAGAAGAAAATTGTTCAAAGAGTGAAGGGAAAAAGAATGGTTTCCGATTTTTGGCAACACGCTGAGCTGCAGTCCAAGCTTTGATTAATTACCTTCCACTCATAGCTTGAGGGATAGGCTTGGAAGTGTCAAGAGTTTATGTTACACTGTGAGGTATTTGTATGTTGACTGTTACTTGCTGTTTTGAAGTTTGAATTATTAATGAAATTTGTCGTAGATATTATCCTAAATCAGGGATTAGTTATACCAAATTTTATTATAATACAGATAGACAACATCGCCTATTGTTATCTATTATAAGATCTAAAGAAAACAAATCCTTCTTTCCTTTAAGCCTCAGCAATGGAGCGAGCTGGTCATAAGTTCTATCAGTCGGTAATGACTTTAGAACTTGTTGGGATTAACTAAACAAAATCCTTATTTCAATTGAAGAGTATGAGAATACCAAACAATATATAGGCACACCATAAACTCAGAAGACAAACTAATTTTATGTGAAAAATCCCAAATTTTGGGGGAAAATTATGGGGTAAACGGCCCGATCAAATTCACTACATCATAACTTTAATGCAGAAAAGATTCACAAGAGAACAAACTTTCAAATACCAATTTATTATACTTTTTCATAAAATTTGTATTAACTACAAAGAAAAAATAAAAAATTATAAATTAAGAACTTGGCGAGGTTATTATTGACAATTACAAGCAAATCTTAATAAAATATTCATCTTTCTTCAATCCACATAATTTTCCTTTTTCCTCTCTGGTCATTTATCTCTAAAAGCCAAAATCCCAAAAACTAAAAAAGAAAAGCATGGGATGTTGGCTTTTATTCCTCTCACCTAACCAAATTTATAAAATTTTGATTGTTGCCCAAAATAAAGTTGTCATTCATATATTTACAAAAAAGGACAACCCAATAAAACTTCCATGCATCAGTAGTGCAACAAAGAAGAGTCTGCCAACTAGGATTACCTATGGCAAACACTCTATTCTTCTCTTCGCCTTCCAGCTTCATTCCAAAGCAGCCGTTTTCCTCTCACAGAGTGCATGTAGCCGACCGCTCACCTCAAAGTCAGGTATATATATGGTCTTAGGAGAGATCTGTCATCTCCCTTAGGCCATACTAGTATTAACTTATATAAAGTTAAGATACTAAGTATTTACTTGACTAAGAGATGATGGGTACCGAACCTTCACCCTTCTTTCGTTTACTAAACGTTCTTGTACACTTAAAACCATGGACCACCAGACGTATAGTGAATCTCCTTTGGGATAGTACTCGGATCATTCTCATCAACCTGGTTATGCCATTCCACACCATGGGGATGGATCCGATCTCATCATCCTCATGCAATTGGAACAGGAAGGCACCGGACTCCCTGTTCACCAAATTTGTTCTTGGGGTGGGAGCTGTTGTAGAGCACCATGGACGTCCAGTTCTTCCTCAGCTTCACCGTCTGCACCTTGCCGTCCATCTTGGTCGTCTCCCTCACATGGCGGCGAAGTCGAGGAGGTGCTTGAGATCGGCCCCGTAGAGGAAGTCGCAATCGACAAACATGAACCAGCCCCGGTAGCTGGCGTGGAAAGCGGGTGGAGGAGAACTCGGTTATTTCATCTTCTTACGTCAATACCATTCTCCAACAGAAATTATATCCATTATTTCATCTTCTTACGTCAATGCCATTCTCCAACAGAAATTATATCTATTATTTCATCTGCTTACGTCAATGTCATTCTCCAACAGAAATTAAAATAATATTTCACGGGGGCCCACAAACAATATTTCGAAAAATAAAATCTAGCGGGGTCATCTTCCTAGTCAATGCCATTCTCCAACAGAACAGGAATTATATCCATTATTTCATCTTCCTAGTCAATACCATTCTCCAACAGAACAGAAATTATAGACATTATTTCATCTTCTTACGTCAATGCCATTCTCCAACAGAAATTATATCCATTATTTCATCTGCTTACGTCAATGTCATTCTCCAACAGAAATTAAAATAATATTTCACGGGGGCCCACAAACAATATTTCAAAAATAAAATCTAGCGGGGTCATCTTCCTAGTCAATGCCATTCTCCAACAGAACAGGAATTATATCCATTATTTCATGTTCCTAGTCAATACCATTCTCCAACAGAACAAAAATTATAGACATTATTTCATCTTCTTACGTCAATGCCATTCTCCAACAGAAATTATATCCATTATTTCATCTGCTTACGTCAATGCCATTCTCCAACAGAAATTAAAATAATATTTCACGGGGGTCCACGAAAATATTTCAAAAAATAAAATCTAGCGGGGTCATCTTCCTAGTCAATGCCATTCTCCAACAGAACAGGAATTATATCCATTATTTCATCTTCCTAGTCAATACTATTCTCCAACAGGACAGAAATTATAGACATTATTTCATCTTCTTACGTCAATGCCATTCTCCAACAGAAATTATATCCATTATTTCATCTGCTTACGTCAATGCCATTCTCCAACAGAAATTAAAATAATATTTCATGGGGGCCCACAAACAATATTTCGAAAAATAAAATCTAGCGGGGTCATCTTCCAAGTCAATGTCATTCTCCAACAGAACAGGAATTATATCCATTATTTCATCTTCCTAGTCAATACCATTCTCCAACAGAACAGAAATTATAGACATTATTTCATCTTCTTACGTCAATGCCATTCTCCAACAGAAATTATATCCATTATTTCATCTTCTTACGTCAATGCCATTCTCCAACAGAAATTAAAATAATATTTTACAGGGGCCTACGAACAATATTTCGAAAAATAAAATCTAGCGGGGTCATCTTCCTAGTCAATGCCATTCTTCAATAGAACAGGAATTATATCCATTATTTCATCTTCCTAGTCAATACCATTCTCCAACAGAACAGAAATTATAGACATTATTTCATCTTCTTACGTCAATGTCATTCTCCAACAGAAATTATATCCATTATTTCATCTACTTACGTCAATGCCATTCTCCAACAGAAATTAAAATAATATTTCACGGGGTCCACGAAAAATATTTCAAAAAATAAAATCTAGCGGGGTCATCTTCCTAGTCAACTCCAACAGGAATTATATCCATTATTTCATCTTCCTAGTCAACACCATTCTCCAACAGAACAAAAATTATATCCATTATTTCATCTTCTTATGTCAATACCATTCTCCAACATAAATTATATCCATTATTTCATCTTCTTACGTCAATGTCATTCTCCAACAAAAATTAAAACAATATTTCATGGGGCCCAACGAACAATATTTCAAAAAATAAAATCTAGCTGGGCCCATCTGAACTGGAGTTACCTCGGCCACTTGAACTGAAAAGATGTCGAGAATTATAAGAAAGTTGATCAGATATGTATTATATGATACGTTATATACTAAAATCACTTTTCAACTATATTAGGAACTCAACAGAAATTATATCCATTATGTCATCTTCCTACGTCAATGCCATTCTCTCAACAACCTCAATTATATCCATTATTTCATCTTCCTAGTCAATGCCATTCTCCAAAAACAGAAATTATATCCATTATTTCATCTTCCGACAGTGGAGATGAGAAACCCCAGCAGTGACGAAACCCAAGAGGAGGACGGGACAACTGTGGTGAGGGCGCAATTTGGGCAAAGGAGGACGGCGATGGGTCAGGGACGGTGGTCGGAGAGGAGGCCAACGTCGGCCACAACCGGGTAGAGGCAGCTAGGAGAGGAAAAGGCACATGGAGAAAACTCGGGAGAAACACATATGCATGCAAGGGTAATTTTATAAATAAAACTTAATTCGCTCCTAACTTGAGTAAATAATAATAAAATAAATTCCAAAAATACTAAATAAAATAAAATCCAATATAATGTGATGCATGTAATAATTGTCTAATAACATGTTCTAACTCTACCAACCTACCCAAAATACTAGTTAATGTTTCCTAACGCGGTAAACAACCTCAATCTAATTTTACGATCCACTATATAAAAATAAATAAATAAATAAATTGGCATACTATCATATATTCTGATAACTTATTTTGTTACTGTTTTAGTGACGTTATCATCATATACTTAGGTACACGTGACCTTCATAGCTCATATACGTGGTTAGCATTGGCTTACTTGAGCTTATTTAAAAATCCACTCAGCTCAAATATGTTCAAATTAAGAAGCAAAGAAGTAAAGGAATAGATGACTAGAGTTTAGATATTATGTATATTATTATATTATATTATCGAGTTGAGTTCAAGTCGAGCTACGAGTCGATTTCGAGTTATAACCGAGTCGAGTTGAATACTTCCTTACTTCAAACTTGACTCGCAGATTCGAGTTCGAGTTCGAGCATTTAAATGTCGAGTTTCTGAGTCGAGTCGAGTTAAATTTCAAATGCTCACAAACTAGTTCGCTCAATTAGTAGCCCTAAGTACAAGTGGATGTGTGGATCGAGCTGAATTGGAGTTATCGATTTGTCAAGACAACATCAAACTCTTAATTTTCATATTATTGTCTCAAGCTCACAGTAATTTACGATTAATTCTTTGTTTTTTATAAACTTTAAAATTTCACATATCCAAGCTCAAATTGTCTATGTTTTATAGGCCAAGTGATTATCAAGGAAGTATCATTCAAAATTTCACATTAGCAGTCACATATATGAAAGCAAGAATATTACTATATCATTTATTTATTTTCTGGTACTAAAACTAGCCATCTTGAACAAAGATGAGCTTGCACTGATCGAGGTAGCACCCCATTTACAAACTCATGAAATTGGACAATAAACATGACCAATATGAAACACAACAAAGGTTAAGAAAACTCATAAACCAGACACAAGAAACAGCATCAAGATCAGGATCAAACATTATTGGTTACAGAACTATCCATAATGCAACATGGTACTGCTGCTAGCATTGCTACATGCACAGCAACATACTAGACAAACACATAACCAGATATATTAATACATAGGTTGTGGTGGCTTAGGGGGAAAAGGTTTAGGAGGCTTTGGGGGCAGGGTTTGGGGGTTTCGAGGGAAGGGGGTTTCGGGAGGGAAGGCATTTGGATGGATAGGAGGAATAGCATAACCACACATACCATAAAAGCACAGACTCCCAACGGGGCAACTCTTCCCACAAACCCCACAATTGAAGGGGTTCACATTGATGTTCACAGACAGCCCATTGCAACAGTGCCAAGTGAAGGGGAACCTTATACAACAAAACCCACAATTATAGACGTCGGAGGTTATGTCGACGCACCGGTTGCGGCAGCACATCCGTCGCCGGAAGTGGTTCTCCAGCGGCTCCTTGCCACGACCGGCCAGGTTGCATATCCATGGCCGGGTCCAGCATCCGATTTGGG
Source organism: Piper betle (assembly GCA_033002965.1). Classification (NCBI taxonomy): domain Eukaryota; kingdom Viridiplantae; phylum Streptophyta; class Magnoliopsida; order Piperales; family Piperaceae; genus Piper; species Piper betle. The sequence continues at coordinate 170,136 of JAURVB010000579.1, read as the reverse complement.
CCCTTGGGAACCATGGGGAATTTGTAGTGTTCGTCCCGTTGTATTGGGCAATTGACGTGACCAATGCTACGTCACATAGCAAGATTGTGATCGAGATTACAATTGTAACGAATTTTTGCATTTTGGGTCGCTGGGAATCACAAAAATGAGAATAATGCATGGTTATTTATTATGTGACAAGAACTTGTCGGTTACATAGTAAAGAAGAAGATATGTAAAGAGGAGGATATTGATACGTGGAGATTAACATGTTTTGTTGCATGCATGGGCGTGGGAGGCGTTCAACTTTTATGGATTGAGCGTTAGCCATCAAACTTCACGTGAATATTTATATTATCGCGGTTTCCTTAATTGATAAGCCACCGAAAAGATTCTCGACATCAAGAATTATATAAAGATCGATCGGATATGTATTATATGATACGATACATACTGTAATCACTCTTCAAGTATATCCATTATTTCATCTTCCTACATCAATACCATTCTCCATCAAGACCTAGCAAGCGCCGATTCCCTTCTAAAAGAAGCCGCCAAGAACCCTGAGACTTTACTGAATGTGTATATTAGGTTACATCAAATAAATCATTCATCAAAAGTTTGGTTTGTTTGAAGGAGATATCTATAACAAGTAGTTACGTTTACCTCACACAAAATGCTGAAACCACCAAACTACCAATCCAACAAAATGCAGAAACAAGAGAATTTGCACCCACATTCTAATATGGAAATCATTGAATCACAAGTTCACAAATGAAAGGATATAAACCCCAAGAGGCTTCAGTGTTCTACAACAAACTACTCCTCCGCAATCCCATCCCCTTTTTCTTGCACTCCTCCATCTCCTTCACCCAAAGATCAGCAAAATCACAGTACGCTTCAAACCATGGACCGCCAGACGTATAGTGAATCGCCTTTGGGATAGTACACGGATCATTCTCATCAACCTGGTTATGCCATTCGACACCAAGGGGATGGATCCAATCTCATCACCCTCAACCCATTGGAACCTATGAAGGAAGGCACCGGACTCCCTGTTCATGTTCTTGGGTGGGAGCAGTTGTAGACCACCATGGACGTCCAGTTCTTCCTCGGCTACACCGTCTGCACCTTGCCGTCCATCTTGGTCGTCTCCCTCACATGACGGCGAAGGCGAGAAGGTGCTTGAGGTCGGCCCCGTAGAGGAAGTCGCAGTCGACGAACATGGCCCAGCCCCTGTAGCCGGCGTGGAAAGCGAGTGGAGGAGAACTCGGTGCTCTCGGTAGGACCGCGCTCGCGGGTCCATCTGAACTGGAGTTACCTCGGCCACTTGAACTGAAAAGATGTCGAGAAAAACTCGACCAGATATGTTTTATATGATACGCTATATACTAAAATCACTTTTCAGCTATATCAAGAACTCAAAAGAAATTATATCCATTATGTCGTCTTCCTACGACAATGCCATTCTCCAACAAAACAGGAATTATATGCATTATCGCATCTTCCTACTCAATGCCGTTCTCCAAGTCAGTACCATTCAGAACAGAAATTATATTCATTATCTCATCTTCCTAGTCAATAATACCATTCTCCAACAGAAATTATATTCATTATTTCATGCAACAGAAATTATATTTATTATTTCATCTTCTTACGTCAATACCATTCTCCATCTTTTTTAAAGCTGGGTTCAATTTTTTCTGTCAATCCCGAGATGACTGGTGTCAAGGAAAACGGGTACGTTTAATAACTGTTGTTTCTCTTGCATCATATATAAAAGTTTGTGGGTCCATTATTGATCTCAGTACAATGCAGGATCAAGGACAATGGTGAACAAAACAGAAAGACATTGGATCTTACTCTTCGTCTCTCAATCAATATCAATCAATCAGTAGAGCAACTACCTCCCAAGCATGAAGAACAGATTAGAGAAAACCATGAAGAGCAGATCGAAAAAGAAAACCATGAAGAACAAATCGAAGAAGAAAATCATGAAGAACAGACCGGAGCATTTCCATGGGCCACAAACAAACCGGCAAAAGTTCATAGCATCACATATCTTGTGAAAAGAATATTCACAGAATTCGGGGAACCATGATATGCAAAAAGTGCACTGCTATTTACTCTGTTGAACACCCGCTTATACCAAAATTTGAGGAGGTGACAGCCTTTTTTAAAGAGAGAATACACACTATGAATGACAGGGCTCCCCATGAATGGATGAATCCAAGGCTAGAAGCATGTAAAAAATGCGGTGATCCAAATAGTGTTAAACCTGGTATTAGTGCGGACAAATATTTGATTAATTGGTTATTTCTTTTACTGGGACAGAATCTGGGCTTTTGCACTTTGGAGCAGTTGAAGTTTTTTGCCAGCATACTGAAAACCATAGAACGGGTGCTAAGAATAGGGTTCTGTACCTTACGTATCTCACCCTTTGTCGACAACTTGATAATAGGTTGTTTACAAGCTAAAAAGTGCTATTCATGCTCTACTATTTTTTTTGCTGTTCTAGTAGTTTTTATTGTGCGCCTTTTAGTAGTTTGTCTTGCATTTGTTTACAAGCTATGCTCTAGTATTTTTGCTGTTCCAATAGTTTTTATTGTGCGCATTTAAGTAATTACTTTCATATGCCTTTTATTGATTTTATTGTTTTGTTTTGATTCCTCACGTGGGTTTTCTGATATTTGGGTATTTAAGGCATGGTTGCAAAAATCGGAATCAGAATGGTAATCAGTTTTCGAAGGAGTCACTGAATCAGATTGAATAGATTTAAATCCACCATGAGTTAAATATTTCATTTTAGTATTTTATTGCCATGTACTTGAACCCTCGCTTTTCACATTATACCGACGCTTTACCCCTAAAATTAATTAATTGAATTCTTTTTTCTATTTTTTCGTTAGGTTGAATCGGTCTATATCGACAATTTACAAAATTTGACTACTCATAACATAAAAACATGAAATACATAATTACATAATTTTTCAATATAAATACACAAGTTTATAGTTTAATACAAATACAAAAGATATACTCTTCTTCTTACTTTCAACAAAAGATGTCTAAACTTAGAGCACCCAATATCTTTTTGTTTACTTTGCTCCCGAACTTCAATCTCTTCCATATCTGAGTCATTCAAACCATATGACCCTATTTCTTATCTAATCCTTTCTTCTTCTTTTTTGTGGCCTTTTTCACACTTTAAAAATAATCTTTTATTTTTTGTACATCTGTTTCAGGAACTTTCTTACAAGCAACAACATTTCCTTTGATTCCAATAATATGTTGCTTGAAGCGATATGCTCCTCCACTTATGATTTTTTTACAAAAGTTATAGTTAACTTGCGTCTTACATGCATCAACTGGTGTATTATATTCCCAACTAATATCCATCTTCCCTATAACAAATCAGGCACTCATAAAAAATACAGTAACAGCTAAATTCAAAATCTAAGTTTCTAAAGCAATAACTTAAATCATGATCAGCAATTTAAAATAGCACGGTGAGGCACTCAATGTCAAAGAAAATTTTCTGATTTACAAGTGATAAGTGATATCTCTTCTTCTAAGCAAAGCACAAATTTACTTTGAAGGAATGATGATAAAACAAAAGCAAATAGACATGCCAAGCTTCTATTCCCTTTGCTTCCTCATATGTGGAAACCATTCATGTCCAGATGTGAAGGTGAACAAACAGCTTTAACATAGAAGGAATGCAAAGGGGAAGTTCACAATTCATGAGGAAGGATCATCAAAATAGTTAAATCATCAAGTAGAACTAAAATCTGATCCGTCAGTACATTTTCCCATCGTATCGTAATATTAAGACGAATACATCATGATGCATAATAAAATCAAAGACTGCCAAAATATCATTGAATTTAATTCTAAGCCAGACATGTTCAGTAACCACAGCCATAGTAGATGGACACTTCGTTTGGTGTTCACTTACGTGTATATATGAATGTCAAACAAATTATAGTCAATAGAAGAGAAATTTTACATCACTAAAAGAAAATAGCAAGCTCCACCTTCCATTACTACAAAAGCACAAGCATCTCCGACGAAAGAATAAGATTACAGGGGCAACTATAAATTCTAATATATATATATATATATATATATATATATATATAAGCTTCAATAAAACAAGCATCAGTGAAATGGGAAATCACTATAGGGAGTAAAATTTGCACACTGGGTGGACCATATCAAAATTTTGATTGATATATTAATCAATTGATCTAAGGAAATTGGTCCACCCGTCACACTCTTGGGCAATAAACTATGATAATACCATATCAAAATTTACAGCAAAAATCATACTATATCAAAAAGAAATGAGCACCAAACAGACAGTAGAAAATTTTCAAGCATGAGCCAAGCATGAAAATTTTTTAAAAAATTGCAACTTTACAGAGGCCGGAGGGAAGGGGTGGCAGCAAACCAACAGAGGGTGGGGCAAAGGCAAGGGGCAGCAGCGGAGGGAGGGGCGGCACACGGGGTCGGCAGGAAAGGGCAGTGGTAGACGGTCGGAGGGAAAAGGCGGCGGCAGACGGGCAGATGCAAGGGGCGGCTGCGGAAGGAGGGGAGAGGTCGGCGCCGGCAGACGGGCGGAGGGAGGGATTGGCGGCGGAGGACGGGCGGAGGGAGGGTAAATAATTTATTTTAGATTTTTAAACTTTTGATTCCACTTTTACCTATGCGTAAATAATTTATTTAATATCATACGTAAGGTATTTTCGTTATTTATCCATAAAACCGATTCTTTCCGATTTATCCCGATTCTAAATAGGCCACAAATTAGTCAGAATCGGGGTGAATCGGCCAATTCGTCGACCGTTTAATTAAAAACCCGATTCGACGCCCATTTCTAATTGGATTTCTTCTAATCTGAGTTAAATCAGCCAATTCCGAGTGAGGTCGGTCTATTTCTTCACCTATGCTTTAAGGAGATCATCAATTATTGGCTTCTAAGAGAAGTTTCAAGAAAGAGTCTTGAAATTTTACACATTATAATTCCAAGTTCACCAAAAGAATTACATAGCAGTTTTTGCTTCTCTATATTAATTGTCCACTCACAAAGATCCAACTACAAAGAAAGAAAATTTAGCCTTGAACTACGCACTTCCTCTTGAAGCAGCTTCTTCTTCACAGCTTTACAAAATGATGACATGCAGCCGAAAAATGTCTTCACTCAATAAAGTATTAATTTCTCTTTTGTTGTGGTAATAGCTTCATAGTTCATAATCTAAGCCAGATCCATATTTCCATGCTTCCAAAGTTCTCTTCCACTTGAACTTTTCTTTCTCTGAGAACTTACTTAACCATGGCCTTGTATCACATTAACTTAGTTAATAAAACCAATCTAAAATAGTTCTAGCTCTTAGACAGACAAGATAAACTAAGATAACTTCTTACCTTAAGATTGGATCCACAGAGGTTGAAAGAAATGTGTAATAACCCAACATGAAGAAATGTAATGACCAGTCAAGTAGAACATTGACACCAACCTACAAACAATCAGAAGCTTAGGACATGTCAATTTTAAAAATTAACAAATTTGACAATGCTCTTTGTCATAAAACACATCAAATCTTCTCAACTTAATCAATTATTAACAGTCATGACAATGAAATGAGCCAAACAGAGTTATCTCCTTATTTTCCTCAAACTGGAAGAAGTTGATGAAGTCACAATTGAAAATCGAAGGATGAGATGACAGATTACCTGCTTAAAGATCGATGGAAGAATTAGTGGTTTTGTTAGCATAACTAGCCCCAGTGCTTTAACGAGTGGTGCAAATTGTATCACATCCTGCCATGATTAGTATATAAACATCCATGAATAGGTAGAAATTCTGTGCAACTACTGTGATACATAAAAATAATAAGAATAACGAGTTAGTCAATTAACTACTGAAAAGTACATGACTATGGACCTGAAGAAATGGTCGAAGAACAGGATCTCCAAGTCGCTGAAAAATAATGAAAAATGTAAGATAAACGAAATTAATTTACAAATTGTGTCTGCAAAAGATAAATCAAAGATAGTGTTAACTAACCTGCATGCACACAAAATTAACATAAAGAAGCTCAGGGATAAAATCTGTTGAAACATCACTGTTTGATTTTGCAGACATGGCTCTTTGAAATAGCCAGGAAGAGCTTAAGTTAGGCTGAAAACACAAGTATATCCATCATAAGAAAGATTAAATAAAATGAATCAATAAAAAAATAATCAATAAAAAAAATTACCATGTATGGGTTTAACATGGATAAACTGTCTGCATCCAGAAACTTTCCATCGACAGCTTCATAGATTCCTATACGGAAAATTGAGATGATTAAAGAAAAGTTAGTTAAGGATGAAGAACTTTGCTTGTCTTTCATACAGAACTGGCAATCCAAGAGTAGTATAGTTCATACAGTTGACTAGCTAGAGCAGTTTAGACAAATATCAAAATTTTAACAGCAGTGACTGAAGTCTACTTAGCAATTTCAACAGGAAAATTGCAACATTTAGGAACAAACTGACAATTAATTTAGTTCAAACTTAATAGTGGAGAAATAGAAATTTACCTGTTGACAACCTGCAAAGATGTCTAGTCATACTCCCGAAGCCGCCAAAGGAGACTGGTGACTGAATCCCACTTGCATCTCCCACCTGTTTTAGTATTTATCCATTTTCACTTTCATAATAGCAAACAATGTATGCTCTCGACTATTTCTTTACTTTCTTGCCTAGTTAATTTTCTTCCTTGTGATATACAAAGACGAGTAAAACATGGAAGTTTGTTCATCAAACTTCATTATTAGCAGATATCAAAGAAATGGGAGTGATCTACATCTTTCAGAACATGCATGCATTTTTGGGAGATTTATGATTTAACTGGCCATTGCTTATACAGTGGCTACAATGTAGCAAAAGAATGAATTACCTGTATTATCCGGTTGAAAGCAGCTGGAAGTGGACTGAAAAGAATTTTATTTAATCATGAGAACAGCAGACAAGTATCAATTCACATGAAAGACTCTAGTGAGAAGAAATATAGTCATATAGGGATTATCATGCCAAATGATGGTCTCATTTGCGGGAAGCATTACTTCATAATGTTCGTATCGGCTATCATGAACACCAGCTCTTACCTGTCACGATATGTAGGGAATATGCCAAATATTACTCTCAGAACTTGAAGCCGCTCAAACGAAATTCCCTGAACAAAAGATGCAGGATGGTTAAATACCAAACTGAAGAAGCTGAAAAAGTGGTAGAATAAAATTTTAGAGAGGTATTTAGAGTTTTTTATTTCTTCAACTAATATAGATCTGCACTAAATACGAGAGACAGCCTCAGTTTTAACAATTTGATGGAAATACTACAATTTAGGCTTCTTTAATCCCTGTGATCAATCTGAGACCAGCTCCAAAGGTCTAAAAGGCTAACCTGATAATCTGGCATCAATTCCCAATAGTCCTCCAGTAATTGCTCTAGTTTGGGGGAGGAAGGTTTAGCCTCCAGATAAGTGAACATATAAATAGTCCGATCTCCTGGACCAGAGCCTGCAGGGAATGCCTATAAAATATGGACCAAACAGTCATTATTTTATCTGCATTAGAGAAAAACCACAAGTCTAACAAGGACAACGCCATCAAGACTACCTCCCAAAAGTACTGAACTTCTGAGTTCCCTAACTTTTTTGTAGATTTACTAGAGAAGATAACATCACTTGTTCTATTATCTTCAAAGCCGCGACAACAAGATCCAACAACTAGACAAACACCATCTGGCTTTTTTCCTGATCTTATCTACAAATATAAATTGTCTGTGAGAATATGTTACTGCAAATTATTAAGGAAAGAGTCATAAAAACGCGAAAATTGAAGAAAGTCAAAACCAGATGCACCAAAAAGAAATTATGAGGCATAAGATTTCTCACTTGTCTAACAATAGGAGAGAAATTCCCCATTGCATCAAGGACTAAAGAAGCTTTCATTAGCTTTCCATTGGAGAGACGCAAAACCTGATTCAGAAATTGCCCACACTAATTAATCAATTTTTGAGGTAAACAATATGAATGTTGCCTGGTAATTGTTAATGGATAATTACTTTTAGAAATTGGAAAGTGAAAACAAAGGCAAAGCATTCTTATCTTATGAACACTAAAACTGGGAATTTTACCGCAGCATATCACAGTAAATACTGTAGTAAAAAACCGATTCCATGGCACCAGGACATAATAATTCTTGTTAGTTGCCTTCTTTTAAATGATTATAGAAATATTTTGATTCAATTCAAAAATCTGTATAATCACGAGGTCACTTTCTTTCATGAGATAGATTCAAAAGAAGCATACTGCTGCATCTTCATATATCTCTATGCTAGAAACTCCATGGCCTTCAAAAATGGTTCCACCAGAAGAAAGAAATCTTTGCTTTATGATCTCAAGAAGCTTGGCCGGTCTGCAAGGTTTGTTTCAGATAATCAGGAATCATTGTCAAAGGAAAATTGAATGAAAAAGAACGGGCACCTCAGGTTCTATCATCCACAATCTACCATGCGACAACAGAAAATTATTAGAAAAAATATGTATATTTCTCTTCTTTCAACAAATATGTGTTCCTAAACAAATATGTATATTTCTCTTCACATTCATGGCTCAAAACAAGTGTCTGACTAGGTTACAATCTCTCAACTTGAAAACATGAAACAGAAAGGTTGACTCACTAAACCGGCTTTATCAAGTTATTATGTTAATATGATTGCAAATCATAATGATCCATATGTGATTTATACCTTTCACCCCGAGAAACACTAAGACATACTAGCTAGAATTTATTTTTTGGAGCATTTAAGAACAGGATATCACTGGCAGCAACTTTAAAGACATGAATAGCTAACATTTCAACAGTGAACTATTTGTATCCTCAGCTTTCTGCCACACTTTCTATTAACAAATATTCAACGGCCACAGGGAGCCAAAGAACAGGAGATAAAATATGGACCAAAATGAGCATTTAGACGCAAAGAGAATGGCAACAACCCTATGAGGAGGCAATCTTTGTATTGACATTTTAGACATACTTTTTCAAAATTGAATCACTATTTTAAAGCAACTGCTATATACAGAATGGAGAAACTAATAAAGTTATCTTAAAAAATAAAATAACTTACAAAACACCAAGGTTTAGAATGTCATTGATCCAGATTTCACCTTTTCCTTCAAAACCACATCTGTTCTGTGACATGAAGAAAACAAATACCAAAAATATGAAAAGTTAAAAGATCAAGCTAAAAGTACTTCCACTAAATAAAAACTAAAACGCAAACATATATCATATTTAGAAAACTACCGGATTAAACATCACAGATACAGCTTGTTTAATTTCATCTTCCGTGACAATGCCAACTTCAACAAGCTCTTGAAGTTCCTTCATTGAGATGTTCCATTCTTGCTCTCTCTAGAAAACGAATAGGTAGTGATATTAACAAGATATATCAAATACAAAGAAGTAGCAAAAAAATGTTAAAACTTCAAAGTATAATGAGAAGAAAATCATTCATACCCCTTGTAACAGATTTTTTTCTATAATTCCTACTCTAAGGCCTTTGTGACACAGTGCAGCTGCAATGAATATGCCCAATGTACCACCACAAACCAACACATCGTAGTCTTCCATTGTTTCCCCAAGCTCATCTGCCCCAAAGGACGAAGCAGGAATACTCGTCACCACTTGTCCAGGTGCCACACCACCTGGAAAAAAAATGCTTATTTCATAATAAGTTAATATGATTTATCATGCACCTGTAAAATGACAAGATACAGCAAAAAAACACCAATTCCTTCTATAACCATATAAAGATAGAGAAATGGATGTGTAGACGTGTATAGCCCAATATATTCATTACAGAAACATTTTTGAATGGTTGGAAGGAACAGTAAAACGACATATGTGGCAGATATTCTTTTCAGAAAATCATTGGTTAGGATCACAGGAACCAAGTAACGAGACCAACCAGAGTCCGCAGAGCAAATATGAGACCACAATTGATCCAACCTCTTTAATGCATTGTAGGAGTATGCCCCACCCGCACCACCAACTTCACTATTAGCTGAAATGCTTTCCATTATCCTCTGCAAGGTGCCAACAAAGAGACAAGTTTCAAGAGAAAAGTGAGATTTTTTTGTAAAAAAAATAAATAAATAGCACATTTACATATGGATTGGCACATAACTAAATGATTCAATTAAAATTTTTTAGATGCACGAAAGAAACATTCGTTTGGATCAGTATCATATATAATTTCTGCGCTCTTAAGCATTCAGGCATAACAAGAAGCATAGAGTGTTTCCAACAAACTAATCCCCCCATTGCATTATTGGAATCTGAACATTCTACCATGCCATCAAAACTTTGGAAAATGAATCAGCAGAGGAGAAGCCAAACAATTATAAGTAATTCAACAAAGAAATCCTATTCATTTCCAACCAATTCCTCTTTCAAAAGATGCATCTATAAGGCAGTTTCAACCACAATAACATTTTCACTTGCAAAGCCAACAAACATCCCTGATTACAGCCAAAACAATGAGTAATCAATAGAAGAGACCACCCAATCCAATCAAATCTTCGTTGATGCAGAGCCTGATTTTCGCCTGAGAGATATTGTCTGCGGATCCTTGCATTGTGCATGATTGGATTTGTAATCAGGGGTCTCCCAACCCTAAACACTTAAATTTCTATTTGGCCAAGCAAGTACTATACAATGTAACATTAAATCGAGTAGAAGATAGACAGTTCATAGAATTTGATAGCGAAAACTTTGATGTGGCTTATAGGAATAGGCACATTGGCGAACGACATTAATTCTTTGTATTATTATTTTCTTTTCCCTTGATTCTCCCTGTGGTAAAACTGCTCCTAATCTCACTACAGTTTAACAGAAAACACCACTGGTCGACTATGGGAAATTAAGGACTATTGTAATCACTAACCTTGAACAATTCACCAAGATTGAAGCTACAACAACTAACAAGCACCCAATAAATACATATATTAAAAAAAAACTAGGAAACAGGGGAGTTAGACGAGATGGGCACCTGGGTTCTGGATGGCGAAGGCAGACTACTGCCAGTAGAGTCTGCGTCGACATTGTAATTGGTACCGGCAGATGCAGCTGCAATGAACGTGAAACGACGGTTGGTCAGCACTCCAATATGGTGGCCTCTGATGGTAGCGTGAGGTGGAGAAGAGGGGGCGTGGGGTGGGGGAGAGGGAATATGGAGCAGCATGTTGTTGGTGCTTGGAAATGGCGGCAAAGAAGCTCACAAACTGTCAGTCTGTAGAGCGGTTGATGGTCGTTGGATGTCTGTTCATGTGCCATAGCTTCGTAGCCCCCATTGGGCATTGGCTGTCTTTGTGACGCGTCATCTTCTCTATCCTCGTTTCTGGGAACTTGACATCCGGTCGTTACCCATGCACGAGTGCGGAATCGGCCGATTTAAATCGGATCGGCATCGCGCCGATCTGATTTTCAGGCCAATTTCGATCCGATTTAATTCGGAATCGGAATCGGCCGATTTAAATTGGAATCGGTTTTTTATGAAATTACTAAAATACCCTAGGTATGATTTTTATTAAATTATTTAAGCATGGGTAAAATGGTAATTTGGATTTTAAAAACCTAAAATCAAACCCGCTCCCCCCACGCCGCCGCCGCTCGTCCGCCCGCCGCCGCCCCGTTTCCGCCCTCCGCCGTGCGTCCCCGACTCCGGGCTCGCCGCCGACCGGGCTACCGACCTCGCAACGTCGCCGCCGACGTGTGGCCGGACCGAATCGGGCTGTGACGCACGAATCGCCGCCGACTCGCCGCCGGCTCCGGGCCGCCTCGCCACTGGCTGTTCGTCCGACCGGGCTGCCGACATCCTCCGACATCGCCGCCGCGAGACTCGCCGCCGACCGGGCCGGCGGCGGCGGCGGCGGGGGGTAAAGAGTGGCATTCTCGTAATTAAAAGTTGACTCGAGTTTAACTCGAGTCAAAAATAATAATTAATTCTAAATAATTTAAAAAAATCTTAAAAAATATTTAAAAATATCAGAAACTATAATACACAGAATAATATCAAAATAACATCAATACCCAATTTTAATATATTTATATTATAAATTGTCAAATTATTATATATGACCGATTAAATTAATTTGGACCGATTCAACTGAACCGATTCTTGGCCGATTCAGACCGATTCCGATTCCGATTCCGACTCCTGGAAAACCGATTCCGAAATTCCGATTCCGATTCATGCAACCATGGTCGTTACATCGTTGATTGAATGTTTTTCATTTTTTTCCCATCGCAACTAGAGATTGCATGGGGCCCGCACTTGTGGCTTTATCAAAGAGGTTACACGCCGTGGTTTGTGCAATCAAATAGCTATACCAAATTTAAAGTATTTTGACTTATTATATATATATATATATATAGTAATAAAAATAAAAAATAAAAATAAAAATATTATTAATAATATTAATAAAAAGAATTTAAGATTAGAGAGTGGTTCAAAATTACTGTTTCATGAGTGATTTTTAATGATTTCAAGATTAATTTCTAGCTATTCTCAATTCAAAAATATTTCTTATTATAATATTTTAATTATTCCAAATAAAGGTTAATTTAAAAAAATTATTTAACTTTTAAAATTAAAAAAGAATAGCAAGCCAACTTTTACTGCCCCGCCACACCGGTGATTATTTGTTAAGACGGCGAAATGTAAATATTTAGTTTAATTTTATTTGATTACAATTGATAATTGGTTTATCAAATTCCATCACATACGCTTCAAAAGCCCCTGGACTCGGTGATTATTTGTTAAGACGACGAAATGTAAATATTTAGTTTAATTTTATTTGATTACAATTGGTAATTGGTTTATCAAATTCCATCACATACGCTTCAAAAGCCCCTGGACTTGAATTTTTGGTTATTTACATCCATTCTTATGGATGTTTATTACATAGTTTAGAGGAGAGTAATAAACTTATCCACTTATATTTGGGTGGAGGTGATATATTCTTTTGAAGTTTTAATAAATAAATAATAAATAATAATATATCTTAAAAACGAAATGATATAAAAGTAAGTTTTGTCTATTTTGTCTCCCATTATAATTTTCCACAAGCTTCTTTTGTATGCTCATCAAGCAAGTCAACCTTTATTATGTTTTATTATGTTTAAACTAAATTTGTTTGTTTGTGAATTTGAGTCGATTAAACTTAATTTAGGCTTGAAGAATGATTTAGTTAATTTGTGTTTGTGTTTATCTATACTCCAACAATTACTTTATATATAAGCTTTTTCTTTTCAAATAGCTCAAGTCAATCTATTGCAATTTCATATTTCATATATGAAATAAAAAGTATTATATCAAAAACTTTTTATTTTTATTTTATTTTGTTAAAAAGTATATTTTCATTAAAAAAACTAAATAAATGCTCAATTTTCCGCATTATAAACTATAACCGATTATCGAACCTTCAATTTAATTAAATAAAAAATGAACTCTCGATGTGCCGCTCCTCCTTCCTAGCTTGGAACCAAGTGCAAAGCTCAACCACCTTCCTTCTACCAAGCTCTTGCCGACACTCCTCCCAACTATCCTCCACCCTTCCTTCTACCAAGCTCTGGCCGACACTCCTCCCAACCATCCTCCACCCTTCCATTGATCCTTATTCAATTGAACTTATTAGAGGCCATCTCAATTTTCTAAGTTTTTCTCGAGCTTTTTTGGTGCATGGCGATGTTGGGGTTAACTAAACAAAATCACATTCATCAACTAAGGATAAAAACTGCCAATCAAAATAGACACACCAAACTAATCCAAAAAGAAATACCTTCTAATATAGACAAACCAAATTTTACGTGAAAAATTTCAAATTTGAAGAAAACTACAGGGCAAACGATCGGATTAAAATCACTATATCACAACTTGATATAAAAAGATCCGCGGGAGGACAAACTCCCAAATACCAATTTACTATAATTTTTATAAAATTGGAATTATCCATAAATGAATAGAAAAATAGAAAAACAGAAAAATATTATATATTAAGAACTTGACGAGGTTACCATTGACGATTACAAACGAATCTCAACAAAACGTTCACCTTTCTTCAATCTATACAATTTTTCTTTCTCCCATCGTGACCCTTTTTTTCTCAAAAACTAAAACTAAAGAAGAAAGACATCTGACGTTGCTTATATTCCATTCACACGAAACGAATCTATAAAATCTTAGTTTTTGCCAAAAATAAGGTTGTAAGTTCATGTATTTACAGAGGTGGGACAACCCAACAAACATCCCCTTCCCAACTCCATGAAATACTTCTAGCCAACATAGGAAGCTCCATCTATGCTTGCTCCATTCCTACATGTTCCTCCTTTGACACAACTTTAATCATCATGTCTGAAATATTCTTTTCTGTATGAATATTTGTTAGCTCAAAAGATTTACTTTCCAACATATCTCTTATCTAGTGATATCTCGCATCAATGTGTCTGCTCCTTGAATGAAAACTTAAATTCTTACTCACATGAATTGCACTTTGGCTATCACAGTATATAATATACCTCTCTTGTTTAACACCAATTTTATTTAAAAATCTCTTCGACCATAGCATCTCTTTGTAAGCTTCTATAGCAGCAATAAATTCGACTTTAGTTGTAGATAATGCAACATACTTTTATAACCTAGACTAACACAGCCCCATTAGCAAAATTAACAGCAACCCTAGGTGTTGACCTTTTTGTCTTCAAGTTACCTGCCATGTTTACATTGGTGTAGTCAACTAATAAAGGTTTATCACTTTCAAAATATAAATATATTTTAGATGTACCTCTCAAGTACCTCATTATCCATTTAACTGTTTGTAAATGCTTTTTGTTTAGATTTGCTAAATGTCTATTAATCATTCCAACTGCAATGTTCAACTTTGTACAAACCACAACATACATCAAACTATTAACCACAAAAGCATAAGGAAACTTTGCCATTTCTTTCATCTTTGTTTCACTTAAGTCACTTTTCTTCAACTTGAAGTGACCCCCAAGTGGAACTCTAACTAGCCTTGCATCTTTCATGGTGGATTTTTCAAGCACCTTTTATATGTACTCTTTCTGTGATACCCAAAGCTTTTTAACCCCCTGTCACGCTGAATGGACATTCCCAAGATTTATTTTACCGATCCCAAATCCTTCATTGCAAAGGATTTATTTAAGTTCTTCTTTAAACTTGCAATCTTGGCTCCATTATGTCCTACAATCAACATGTCATCCATATAAAATAACAGAATCATAGAGTCATCATCATCAAACCTCTTGATGAACACACAGTGATCAAAAAGAAACTTCTTTTACCCATTTATTTTCATAAAATAATTAAACTTTTTGTACCAATGTCTAGGAGCTTGCTTCAAACCATGCAAGCTCTTTTTCAGTCTGTACACCATTTGTTCCTTTTCTCTGATTGTAAAACCCTCTGGTTGTCTCCATGCATATGGTCTCCTCAAGATCACTATGAAGAAAAACCATCTTCACATCTAACTGTTCAACTTCCAAATCTAAACTTGCAGCCAAAGCTAGAACAATTCTAATAGAAGACATTTTAACAACATGAGAAAAAATTTTATCGAAATCAATACCTTTCTTTTGTCTGAAGCCCTTCACCACCAACCTTGTCTTGCACCTTGGTTGTGTGTTGTTTTCTTCATGTTTGATCCTATAGACCTATTTATTCTTTAATACTCTTTTCCCCTTAGGAAGATCCACCAACTCATAGGTCTGATTAGTTTGCAAAGATTTCATTTCATCTTGCATTGTTTTCAATCACTTCTCCTTTTCTATATGAGCTTTGACCTCACTAAAATTTTAGGTTTTCCACATTCAGTGATTTTTAAATATTCTGATGATGGATATCTTATTGATAGAACTGGTTCAATAGACCTTCTCACATTAGTTGGTTCCCTTTGATCAGAATCCGCCTATTCTTGTCCAACATCATTAACAAACTCATTAAACATATCATAAATCACTTTATCCTCACCCTCATTATTACTAAGTTGGGGAATAATTGTGTCATCCTAAACCTTCTCTTTGCTTTTAATTAAGGTTGAATGTTCTTTTATCTTTTCCAACCTTTCCTGAGATTTTGTTTAAAGAACTTCTTCCTTACCAAAGTCCTCAACTGTTTAATCCTCTCTGAAAACTATATCTATGCTTCGAATTAGTTTTCTATTCTTAGGATCCCAAAGTTTGTATCCAAATTGATCATCACCATATCCCAAAAAATACATTCTATAACTCTAGAGTCAAGCTTAGCCATTTGTTCCTTGGGCACATGTGTAAAGGTTTTAAAACCAAAAACTCCCAAATAAGAATAACTGACCTTTTTATCACTCTAAACCCTTTCTAGTATGTCCCTATCCAGGGCATATGTGGGAGATCAATTAATCAAATAACAAGCCGTGCTCATGGCCTCACCTTAGAAGCTTTTAGGAAACTTAGTTGGAGATAACATACTTCTAATCCTCTCAAAGATGGTCTTGTTCATTCATTATGTCAATCCATTATATTGAGGGGTATAAGGAACCGTCTTCTTGTGCCTAATTTCATGCTTGTTATAGTATTTATCAAACTCAACGGAACAATATTTACCACCATTATCACTTTTAAGGCATTTTAAAAGCTTATCAATTTCTCTTTCAACCAATACATAAAATTCTTAAAGATGCTAAAAACATCACTTTTACTTTTCATGTTATAAGCCCACACCATTGTAGAAGTATCATCAATAAAAGTGACAAAATAAATGGAACCACCAAAAGATCATCATTGTGTACCAACTCAAAAACTGCTGACTTCTTTGTACTTGTGCTTGCAAAGGATGTATTACGTTGTTTCCCCACTAAATAATGGTCCCAAGGACTAATTGTGATGTCCTTGACCTTCGAAAGAAGATTTAACTTCTTCAATGTCTCTAGCCCCTTTCACTCATATGTCCCAATTGATGGTGCTACATATCAGCAGTGGAATCAAGTGAGAATATATTAGCCTCCCCTTGAACTAGACTTGTCTCAATCTTGTACAAACTACAACACTTCTTCCCTTCAGCAATAACAATATAACCTTTCACAAGTTTCCATACACCTTGTGAAAATTGTAAACCAAATCCTTCATCATCAAGCACTCTGGTTGACAACAAACTTATCCTGAAATCTGGAATATGTCTGACATTTTTAAGCATTAATTTATAACACTTGTTTATTATTATATGCACATCTCTAAGTCCCACAATTTTGAAAATATTAATATTTCTCATCTTCACTATACCCAAAACTGAAGGTTCATAGGTAATAAAGAAATTTCTGCTTGGAGTTGGATAGAATGATGTTCCCGAGTCAACTACCCAATTAGCATCACAATCAGCTATCAAACAATCATTCTCGCAATTAGAAAGAATCGCTAAGTCATCACGTACAATATTAGTATTATTTTCTCCTTGATCCTTGTTGTCCTTATTTTTAAAGTCTTTCTTGAGTTCCAACAATCTATTTTATATGGCATGTCTTGTCACAATAATAACACTTTAAGTTCTTCCTAGATTTAGACCTTCTTTGACTCTTGTTCTTTCTATTTGTGTCTCTATTTCTTAATTTACCTTTTGCCTCTTCTCACATTAATGCATGATACCCTGAAGTTGATAGAGATTTTCTTCTCACCTCCTCATTCAATAAATTGCTTGTTACCATGTATATTGTGAGTTTTCCATCTAGAGCAGTATTGCTCAAAGAGCCCACCAATGTTTCCCAGCTCTCTGACAATGTGTTAAGGAGCAGGATAATTTATCATTCCTTATCTAAAGTCATCTTCATCCTTGCAAGTTGAAAATAATACTCTTCATCCCATTGAGATGCTCACTTATGTCACTTCCATCCTTTTACTTTAAGTTCACTAATTTTCTTATCAAAAGGGGTCTTGTTGACAGCAATATTCCTCTCATAAACTTCTTGAAGTTTATCCCATATAGCTTTTGAGGATGTAAATTCAGAAATATAACGATACACAATTTCATCTACCCATTGTATCAAATAGCCCATAGAGTTCATATCTAACTTATTCCGGTTTTTATCAGTCACCTTTGCCAGTTTCTGACCAGTGATATCAATCATTTTTCCATTCTAATAGTGTCAGTTACTACGCCCTTTAAGAGATATTATCTTAGCATGTTTCTCATTAGCTATCTTATTGAAATATAAATTGCAAGCATACCAAATAGGCTCTCAAAAATTTTGTCAAATACCTAGTAGGCACTAAATGTCATCAACAACCAAAACTTGCAAACCAAATAACTTGGCTATGATACCACTTGTTAGGATTGACCAAACAAAATTTTTATTCAACAAGTAAGGATGAGAAGTACCAATCAAAATAGGCACACCAAACCAATCTGAAAAGAAATACCTTTTAATATGAGCAAACCAAATTTTATATGAAAAATCCTAAATTTAGAGAAAAACTATTGGGCAAATAGCCGAATTAAATTCACTATATCACAACTTGATACAAAAAAAATCTACAGGAGAACAAACTCCTCCATACCAATTTACTGTAATTTTTACAAAATTTATATTAACCACAACTGAATAGAAGAACATAAAAATATTACAAATTAAGAACTGGGCGAAGTTATAAATGACGAGGTTATCAAATTTTATAAATGACGATTGCAAGTGAATCTCAACAAAATATTTACCTTTCTTCGATTCAAATAATTTTTTTTGTTGTCCACTTCTAGCCCTTTTTTCTCTAAAACCAAAACTAAAGAAGAAAAGTATTTAATACTGCTTTTATTCCTTAATTTTTACAAAAATTAAAATTAAAATTTCGTATATTTACTAAAGAGTGACAAGTTTAATTTGTCCCGGCCGGCCATTGAACGTGGAGATCCTCTTCTTCGAGGTGGGGCCCGCACTTGTCACGCAACCCAGCACTGCCCACCCACCACCGTGCCGGTCAGACGCCTTCACTCTCTCCCCCTTCCCGGTCTGGAACCAACTGCAAAGCTCAATTTCCTCCTCCTACCAAGCTCTTGCCGACAGTCACCCCAATCCTCCTCCACCCCTCCATTGATCCTCCTTCATGTGAACTGATCGGATTCAGAGCTGCCCATCTCATTTTTCTGGGTTTTTTCCCGGGCTTTGTTGGTGCATGGCGGGTACGGGAGCTCCTTAACTTGTCCCCCTGCCGGCCATTGAACATGCAGATGGCTGCTTCTGGATTTCGGCTAGCCTTTATAGCTGCTTGTTGGATGTTCTTCTTCGAGCTTGTTAAGACTGCTACCGATCCGTCTGACGGTGAGATGAAAGTTTGGCTCTTTCTTTTATATGGATTTGTTTGAGCTGGGTGAATGGTTGATAGTTATAGTGTGGAAGGTTTCTTTTTTCTGTTTTTTTTTTTTGATTTATGTGGTTGAATGGTTGGGAGTTTGATTGAGCTGAAGAAAGAAATGTGGTGTCTTATGATGTTTTTTTTTTGGTGAGGAATGCCACTATAAGCCGGTGATTGCTCTAGTGTGTTGTCTAATGTTATTGATAAGTGAATAGGAAAAGTTAAATGTATTGTTGGGATTTATTGCATTTTAAATCGGGATTATACATGCTTGAATTGAGGGTGTTGTTGTCTTTTTCACAGCTGAAGCACTCAGGATCCTATACAGGTCTTTGAACGATCCACAGAAGCTGAATGGATGGAAAGCCGATGGTGGGGATCCGTGTGGAGAGTCCTGGAAAGCTGTACGTGCTTCTCTATTTGACTTCACCGTGTCTCAATTACTAGTTTAGAAAAAAATAACTGGGAAGTGTAGCTCGTGTTATACTGAAGTTTATGGTGCTATTTTAAAAATTTATTAACTGTTGCTGATATTCAAACGGCTTTATATTTTTACAGCCTGTAGGCTCAGTATGTTAAAAGCAGAATATAAATTGAATGTGTACATTTTATCTTGCTTGGAAGAGATCATTAAAAGTGTCGATTTAAGTAGAGATCGTGATTTGTACATCGGAAGCACATTGTATGATGTCAGGCATTTGGAACTGAATGTTTTGATTTTTCTGATGAACTAATATTCCATTTTTTTCTGATGAACGTAGTTCTCCATGTTTCTATTTTTTAATTGGTGAATGCACTATTTTTCGTGCAGACTTTTTTCAGGCCTTGACTCAGCGGGACCTTGGGATACCTTCTTTCAGATCTACGGTCCTTGAAGAAATTGTACAGAAGCTTTACTTTGCTGCAGTATTCAGTTCTTACCTTTACGTGAACCACTCTAACACCTAACTTTGTATGAATTGTAGGATTTAAGCAACAACAACATACGTGACATAATCCCCTATCCGCTGCCGCCAAATCTTCTTGATCTGTAAATCGTCCCCCCTTAATTTTAACTACTATACTTTTACTTGAAGTTCATCATTTTACTCTGTATTGAGTGGTTGTTACTTTTTAGTTAATAAATGCAGGAATTTGGCGAATGACAACCTCAGTGGTAATCTCCCACACTCTATCACAAGCATGGTATCCCTACAGGATCTGTGAGTCTCATGTGTCTGGTTACAAGTTTTCGTATGAAGCTAAACATTGCTAATGTTGAAAGCGAACATATTGTTGCAGGAACACAAGCCATAACAATCTCTCAATGCTGATAGCAGACATTTTGCTAACCTTGGAAACTTATCTACGGTGAGTGATCATAAATTGATAAAAATGAACTTCTCCAATTGCAATAAACTGAACGAATCTTGACCTGCATCTAATGTATTAGCCTTTTTGGCGCTTGGCACCTTCACAAATTCTTATGTATGCAGTATATGGCATTTTTACTTTGATATTTGAGATCGCTGAGTTGTCAAAGAAAACTATGAAACGTTTGGTGTTTGTCTTCCCCAACTACTATGCCTACTAAATTAGCCTTCTCATCAAAAGGAATGAAGGGGCGTGTAAAACTACAACTAATTGATCATATTATGGCTTTGTCTTGTGCATTATCTCATTATTAGATGCAACAAAGATTGCAATGCACATTCCACTTGTCAAGGCATAGATGTTGACAGCAACGATATGCATATCTCATTTATCTTTTATGTTTTGATTACAGGGATTTGTCTTCCAACAACTTTTCTGGGGATCTACCAAGTTCCTTTAGTTCCCTTCAAACCTTTCAAATCGGTGAGTGTATATGAGAATGTGAGATTTCTTATATAGACTACCTGCATTCTCTAACTGTATTTAGCCTGGAGTCTTCATAATTCTTATGACATTCTGTGTTTACAGCTGCCTACAGCACAATCAACTGACTGGTGCGGTAAATGTTCTTTCTAACCTGAAGCTGGATGCTCTGTAAGATTTTATTGTCTTCAAGTAAATTTAATGATTGGATTTTTTAAGTAATTACCGAATCTTGTGACAGAAATATTGCAGATAACCATTTTACTGGGTGGATACCTTGGGAGTTTAGTTCAATAAAGGATCTTAAGTAAGCTTTCTGATCTAAACTTGGGTATTCAATCGCTTTTCTGAGGAAAATTTTTTTTCTGGTTTTTACAATTAAGCACTTGTGTAAATGCAGTATACTCTGTAAGTTTTTATTGTCTTCAAGTAAATTTATTGATTAGATTTTTAAGTAATTGCTGGGGCCTGTGACAGAAATATTGCTGATAACCATTTTACTTTGTGGATACCTCGGGAGTTTAGTTCAATTAAGGATCTTAAGTAAGCTTTCTGATCTAAACTTGGATATTCAATGGCTTTTCCACAGATCACTTGTCTTTTCTTTTTTAATTTTTTTTTCAATTAAGCACTTATGCGACTGCAGTATCAGGGTGAATTCTTTTGACATTGGTCCTGCTCCTCCACCTCCTTATTTGTCACCTCCTCCTGCTAGATCATATAAGTGCAACCGTACCCACCCATCTAGTGGCTCCCCAAATGGATCTGATGTTAGATATCCATCCGGAGCAGAAAGGGACGACAAGGGTTTACCTTTGGGAGCTATGGTTGGAGTTATAGTTGGTTCAACCTTTGTAGGCCTATTAGCTCTGTTGTTACTTATTTTCTGCATTTAGAGAAATATGAAGACCAAGATGCATAAGACTTCCAGCTTATACGTCTGGGCCTTCTGCTAAACATACCGGTATTTATGTTGTTTACATGGTGGTATTTTTCATTGAGAGTATTTTTACTATGGTACATTCTTATTCGCACGTATTTTTTTCGTTAATTGTCAACTCATCTTTTATGATTCCTGTGTTTTACATTTGTATGTAACCATAAACCATTAGTTGTAGCTCATATTTTGAGTTGCTTCCCAAAAACCAAGTCTTCTCCTTCTTATTCTTCCACCAGAAACCCAAAGGGGGGACATAGGACTCAAAATTAGGAACTATGAGATTACAAGTGAAAAAATTTTATGGCCGGATGCCCTTTTTAATACTAACCTTTCTTCTTTATCCGAGCTTGAGGCTGGCATTGCACTAACATTGCTTCTCAAAAACTAATTGCATTTACTAATTTAGTTGTCAATCTAGCATTAGTTGATTACTATTTTTATTATTGAGCTGTAATTTTTGACTTCAACAATTAATGAACAAATTGACACTTACAAAGTTTTTGTCTATTTATGTAAAGTTTGTGTATTTTAAAATATTTCTGTTGTGCATCAATTTGGACTTGGGAGATTATACCCATTTATCATAGTTGACCCGATAATGGGCGAATTGACCATTAACATAACCAGCTTAACTAAAATTTGTTTCCCTTAATTGGCATAGCAGAATAAAATATGGAGAATGTGCAGTAAAATAATGACAAATAATAATAGAGAATAATAAAATAGAAAAACACCAAAAATGACCGAGAAGAATAATTTCCATTATGAAATAGATCAAAACGCATACAAAGTTTCTACCTTTCCCTCTTACCTTTTAATCAAGAACTCTGATTCACTAATTCTTTGATTTCCTGCGAAGAAACCCCTTGTCCTTCACCCATGAGCTTTAAAGAACCCCTCTCTAACGTCTCCCTAATCACAAATTAGGTTACGATAAGATCTAAGATGAAAACCTATATAAATAAGTGAAGAAAGCATAAAAAACGGTCAAGAACCCACAACTTGCGTCGTGGCCACTTTGCTGGCGCTCGGGCACTCCGAAAGTGGATCCCTGCGCTCACTCCTGTCTTCACTTTCTTCTTCCTTCGCTCTAGATCCAACAATTTGCGCATTTTGTTTTAATCTTGTTTGGAATGAACTAATAAATACCATTCACCTTGTTGGGGAATGAATTATAAGATTTAATAGAAAATTTGTACAGATGAATGCAAAAAAATTGTTGTTTTTCACGATCCTGTGCCGAGCATGGACAAAGACTTCTTATCTATGATTATGTTGGTAATGGTACTCTGCATGATATGCTACATTTTTTTGATCATGAGAGCAAGAAGTTAACATGGAATGCCCGTGTAAGGATTGCTCTTTTTACTGCTCGGGCTCTTGAGTAAGTCCATTCCATCATCAGACTGTTATTGACTAAAGCAACCATGAAGCTGTCTTGATTGTTGATTGATTTGACTTTCAGATACTTGCATGTGGTGTGCTTACCTTCTACCGTGCATAGAAACGTCAACTCTGTGAACATTTTATTAGATGAGAAGCTTAACCCTCACTTATCAGATTGTGGTCTACCTGCCTGGACATCCAACACTGAGCGACAGGTAAGTAGGTTGGTTGCCATTGAAACTGTATTCAGGCTATTTTAAACTTAAGCATAAATTCTACATTTAAAAGCTTTTCAAATTCTCACTATACTGAATGTTCCCACAATATTAATCTCATTTCATTATCTATGTTGAATCAAAAGAACATGACACTTTCCATTTGCAACAACCTTCTCTTGAAATTATGGCACCTGGAGAGATATTTCCTTGTTCATTCAGACCATTTTATCTCACTATTGAAGCAGACATATTATGCCGAATACTATCAAACTGATCACTATGGCAGATATCCACCCAATTTGTGGGCTCATTTGGATATAGTGCTCCTGAGTTTGCCATGTCTGGAGTAACACTGTGAAAAGTGATGTATGTAGTTTTGGGGTGGTAATGTTGGAGTTGTTGACTGGTAGTAAGCCACTTGATAAGTAAGTTTTTTCGTCCTCATATACAATATTCATCTTGCAATAACTTTTCAAACTTACATCATTTGATGAAGGTTGTGTTTATTTGGCCCAATGTGATCTCCAGCTCAAGAGTAAGATCAGAGCAGTCCCTTGTTAGATGGGCTACTCCACAGCTTCATGATATTGATGCCTTATCAAAGATGGACGACCCATCATCAATGAATGGCATGTACCCTGCAAAATCCTTTCGCGGTTTGCTGATGGCGTTGCTTTGTGTGTTCAGGTAGAAATATATTAAACTTCCATCTTCATCCTTCCTTGTCATCCATTGGTCCTAGCTCAAGTACATGCAGACCATATACAGTCCAAACAAATGTTTCGCGTTTCAGAAAATGTAACAGGGAATTCATTGGGAGTGGGAGTGAAGGACTTAGCTGGCTTTATTAGTTTAAAAAAGTTGATTTACAGTTATAAATGATAAAGAAATGTCAGTAGAAATGTTTCATTGTATCATTCTTCCTGCAGCCGGAGCCTGAATTTCGTCCTCCCATGTCGGAAGTTGTTCAATCATTAGTACGATTCTGCAAACGGGCAAGCATGGTTACAAGGATCGAGTGATGACTATGGATTTTCATACACAATCCCGGAACATGAAGGAGCTGACATGTCGTTCTAGACAGTTTTAATTGAAACCCCAATGTCCCAAATTGTATAGAAGTCTTGCACATATTTAAGTTATATATACTTACAGTAAATACGAGAAATGCAACCAACCGGCTTCCACAACACTGCAATTTTATTATGATAACTTCGTTCTATGGTTTGTCAATTTTTTTGGTAAATACCCATTTATTGTTTTTTTTTCAAGGAATGCACTGTTGTTATCTTTGTTCATCTCCTGTAAAGTTAATTCTTCTACAGATTATAAGTTTTAAATTGACTTGGGAAAAAAGAGTTTGGAATCGTACGAGGCATAAGTTGTCGAAGCATTAATTTGGAAATGTCATGTGTTCCAAAATCATGTTCATGTGTAGTTTCTTGATGATGACATGCGTTGAGAGCTTCAAAAACTCTTCTCATATGACCATTTCTCTGGATCAGGAAATGTCTGTCACGGAATTGCATCATTGCTGGCATAAGTTGTCGAAGCATTAATTTGGAAAAACATTGCTTGCTAGCTCGTATCCCGATCTAAACTATACTTCGAAGATGACATCATAAAATGAACTTAATATACATTTCGTTCCGATAGAGGCAACTAGTTGCAGTTAATACTGATAGATAATAAAGAGTGGCTCTAGTTTAATGCTTCTCCCAGCATTATGCATTCCTTACAGAAAATTAAGATGTTTTTCCCATTTAATCTAGATACCAAGAAATTTTCCCATTCTGATGAAAAATAGTTTTTTTTCCTGGCTGGGTTTTTTGGTAGTGTATAATGAATCAAAGATGATCATTTTTTTGGATTTGATCATTAGACAAGTTTTGACTCTTCAAAATTTTGCAGCAGTTTTAATTTCAATCATAACAAAATTTAGTACAATGATTCCAAGTTCCTTACAGGGGAAAAGAACATAAAATTCTACAAAACTTTAGAGCCTTACAAAAGAAATAGGCTTAGGGGAGAACAACATTTTCTCCTTTCAGTCTCCAAGAATCTTTCTCTTTTGAAGTATTCATATAGGGCCGGATGACCCATTCAGTTTGAGCCTCCGTTTGATCTACTGTCCCCAATTTGATCTGTAAATCACGTAGGGCGAGACAGACATAAAAAACTGCTACAGAGTGAAGGATAGTTCTTTCACTAGTAAATCAGGTCTGGTATTACTACCACACACGAAACACCAAAATCTGGCTCATTTAGGAATGGTTTGAGCAACTCATTAATAATCAAAAAAAAAAACAAAACCTGGCCAATTTCAGAATGGCTTGAGCAAATCATTTATGAAAAAGACTATAAATCACCCCCAATTCTAACTTCCAATATTTCCTTTTCTTGTAATAATAAGCAAAATTGAAAAAAAAAACCTTGACATTTTCTCTCCAGATGCTAAGTTACTCGTGGACAAAACTAAAGAACTATCCTCAGCATGATGAAGGTGGCAATATACAAAACTCTGGAAGGCAGAATACACTTAGAATGCTACCTGATAAAGCCTCAGCTCAAAACGCGGTCCAACCTCTTTCAAATTAACCATTTTCAGCCCACTTTTCTCATATACATGATGCCTGCGTTGCAACTTGAACTTAGAGCAAAATTGTATGCATAATGGAAAAAGAATAGAAAGTATTATTATAGTATGAATTACCTGAATGATATGTAATCAGATTGATTTGCGAAGGTAATGATCCGCTTTGAATCAGGCTTTGGTACTGGGAAAAGATGCTTCAAAATGTTCACCGTTCTTTCACCAAGCTAAAATAGCATCTTACATGTCACTTGTCAGTCATAAAAATCAACAAAAGAAATTAAAATTCTAAAGAGCAGGTAGATATAAAGCAAGAATTAAGCACTCAGAATTTGTACGAGTAAAAAATTAATTACAAAAAAATCAAAAATAGGAGAAACACTTCCACCTTAGTTGAAAAATTGTTGAGTATGAGATGTGGATATGCTTCTGACATGGTGCCCATGGACTTCTTATCTTTAATATCATGTCTTGTTACCTGCAAGCAAGCATTGAATATTCAAGTCACCCCAAGCAACCAAATACCAAGCTGAAAGATAAAAATTGCAGAAATGCACTCACCACATTGAGCAAACCAAAATATGCAGTTGGGCCAAAAGGCAAATGGGATACTATTAAACCATCTGGCTCACCACGATGTTCATGCACAAGAATCACATCAGTGTAATCATGTGAACGACAATATTCAACTAACTCAGAAATGACCTACAAATTCAACATTTCATGAGATTAGTTTCTCCAACAAAGTTTAAGCATCTACAATCATGATTCACGACACAGTACAAATTGAAAATGTGGGATGATTAAAAAATGTAGAGGATGCAGGTAGTCAAAAAATCATCAAACCTGACCACCACGATTTACTCTTTCTGCATTCGGAAATACAAACTTCATTTCCTAAAGAATAGAAAAATAAACGATTTAAGTAAAAATTGATAAGGTGAAATAAAACATTGAAAAAGCTAACAGATACACAAACTAGGAACCTTCACAAACTGGGTGAGGCGAGAACTTGGATTGCGAGATGTGGTCAATAGAATCTTTGGATCCCTTTCCAGTGCATTAGCATATTCATCATCGATGTGTGTTTTGGGCACTACATTTTAAGGATAAAACAATTGTATCCACTTCAATAACATCAAGAACATTTAAATTTAAACTTTCCTTCCAAACTAGAAAAAAAACCTCACTACAAATTGCAGCCAGAAAACCAGCAATCAAAGCGTTGCCTCCTTAAACATTTGATAAAAACGAGAACCTTGCCCAAGGTCAGCCTTATCTAACAAAAAATTCACATTTATCAAAAACTGTTTTTCTTTTTTCAAACCAACTCAAAATAAAAAACTGCAATTACAAAATCAACCATCAAAATGTTAATCTCTTCATTACTACCAACAACAATTGGACAGCCTATTCTATTTTTATATTAAATTAGCAAAAGGTCAGTGTATCTGCCCATAACTCAAATCTTGATTACCAACTATAACTTTCTTCAATGATCATAAAAATTCAACTTTTTTAAATCAAAAACATTAAAAAAACCAAAAAAAATTACCCTCAGTCATCTCATCATCAAAGTCGATCTCTTTCCTCAACGCCGCCTCCTCATTCCTCAACTCCGTTGGTATTGGCTTCCCCTCTGCACAAAAAACAAAAAAACTCACATCAACAAATAAAAACAACAAAGAACGTCACAAAAGTGGAAAATTGAAATCGCATCGATCACCATCAAGAGCTTCACGAATTTTGCGCTTCTTCTCGAACAGCGACCGCTCCTTCCCCTCCAAGTCCTTGCGGTACATGTACTCCCTGCGCAGGCGGATGTTGCGGCGGAGCATCTTGCCGGCGCCGCCTCGCTCCGCCGGCGGGAACGAAGGTCAAGATTTGAAGCCCTAGTTTGGTTTGGTTTGGTTTGGTTTGGTCCGTCTTATTTCTTAAACCAAGCTGTTGAACCCGGTCGAATAAGAAAACTATAGCAGGGTTTAACATCTCGGTCGAACCCTATAATTATCATGTCCTCATCTCCCACTTAATTTTAAATAAATCAGGTTTAAATTAGAGTTAAATGCATAAATCTTATCCCCTCATTTTATTATTCATAATAAGTCAGACTTGAACTTCTTAAGACATGATTAGAAGAATTTTAGCCACACCCTTCTCATTCACATAGTTTTAATTAAAAAAATATTCGAAAAATTTTTCAAGACAGCACAACTCCATGCGGTGCTAAATCTTGGATGATTACCTACTGATTCATTTAATAATTGACTGATTTTGCTCCCTAAATCATGTCATAAAAATTATTTAAATAATTTTTTTAAATAACTAAATTAATATTTGTAAGTAATTTGAATCATGTATTTATCAATTTTGATTATCACATAGCACTATATATATATATATATATATACACACACTTGTGCGTGGAAAAAGATTATCTCAGGTAGACTTTTCTGCTCTCCAAGTTTAATTTGGGACATTCAATCGTAAAAACGACCCAAATTTGATGAAAGAAAAAAATAAACAAAAAATAACACCCCTCAACCCCTTTCTTAGGCAGCGGTCAGGTTCCAGTCACAACTAGCTAGTTAGGCCTAGTTGTCATCGACGTCGGTGGCGGCCAAGCCCAGCTAGGCAGGCATGGCTGCATGCCATTTTTTTAAGGTGCACTCAGATTTGACTGCCACTGACCAAGTTTGGCCACCGTAGGCTAGACCTAGCTATCCCCTGACCTGATATGGTCAGGGTATAACCAGGTCCAACCCATAGTGGTTGGACCTGGCCGATGGAAACCAAATCTGCGTCGACACATAAGGTTATACGACCAAATTTGTGGCCATGTGGGTAGATCCGGTCGCAGTCGGCCACGTTTGGCCACCCCACGATCGGATTTAACAGGTGGGTGGCCGGACATGGCTACCTGTGGCCGGATTTGGCCGACGTAATGTTTGATCTTTAGACTTTTTTTAAAAAAAAGAATAAATTGAGGTTGTTCTTATAATCGGATGATCCAAATCAAACTTTAGGGTAGAAACGGATGACCAAGATCAAATTATTGGGTAGAAAAATTTTCTTACCCTAGCTAAGACAATTGGGTCTCTAGGATCTCGATAACCAAATAGCCACCCTCCTAGTCACTACTTGATCTTCAACAAACACAAATTCTAATTCTCGGTTGTGCAGGCCTCTGCCCTTGCTTGTCCATGGTAACTAACCACGTTTTAAATTTCGACCACAATACGGTACTAAAGTTCTTTGTCTAATCATGACAAACAACAAACAAACACGTAAATTTATGTGAACCACTCCCACCTTATATTAGCACACATTAATACAAAAAATACAAACACTTGACTCCTCTCAAACACTCGAATGCCACACTAATCTCGGTCAGTTAATCAGCACCCAAACACAAACCTCAATTGGAATTATTCTTATATCACTGTTTGCACCTTAATCGATCACTCTTACTCAATCACATATATATATATATATATATATATATATATATATATATATATATATATAGGAAATATGTTTCCTATGCTTGAGCACAGGCAAGCTGCCTGTGCTCAAGTTTGATCTTGGCCGTTGGATTAGCATCCTACGGCCAAGATCAAAAAAATAATAATTGAAAAGGGGAGGCCGCCGGCGCCGCCGCCGCAGCGACGGCGGAGTGCGGTGCCCGGCCACGGCGACGGCCGGGGGCAGTGGGGTGGCGGGGTTGGCGGGCGCGGGTGGCGGGCGGCGGGCGGGGTGGTCCGGGGACGGGGGCGCGGCGCGGGGGGACGGGGTTGGTCCGGGGGGCGCGGCGCGGCGGGGTGGCGGGGTTGGCGGGCGCGGCGCGGGTGGCGGGCGGGGTGGTCCGGGGGACGGGGGGCGCGGCGGGGTGGCGGGCGGGGCACGGAGGTCGGGCGGGGGACGGGGGACGGGGGACGGGGGACGGGGGACGGGGGGGCGGGCGCGGCGGGGTGGCGGGCGGAGGACGGGGGACGGGGGGGGGGAGAGGGGGTGGCGCGGCAGGGCGGCTGGCCAGCAGGGGAAGCGGCGGGGCGGCTAGATCCGCCGCCCCGTCGCCGCCGGTGGTGGGGGGAGGGTGTCGCTGCGAGCGTCGGGTCGGCCGGCTGCGCGCCGCCCCAACCTTTTTTTATCCAGCCGTTGGATTTGAATCCAACGACTGGATGGCTCAAGCACAGGTAACTTACCTGTGCTTGAGCACAGTAAAAACGGGCTCATATATATATATATAAAACATGTCGAGCTGAGTCTAGATTTTCTAGTAATTATATTATGCTGCTTCTATGCACTCGAAAATATCTGAAATGCATCTAAAAATCAAACTATTGCATATGCAAGCACAAATTTATTTTTTATTTAGTTAATTGGAGGAAAATATTATTCTAATTTACCATTCATATTATCAACTCACGGTTTACACTAAATATTGTACATGACCGTCAAGTGATACAATTCAATGTCCTCAAGGCCATGCAAGGGTTTGAGCCATAGTTTTAGGACAAGGTAATTAGCTTGCAAATAAAGATAAAGAGTAAGCCTGGTATATGCTGCATGCATATATCAACAAAGTTCAATGCAAGCTAATTGACATTAAAACTTAATCTAGACGGCCAAATTTATTAAGCTTCCGCAAACTTTGCATCATCGATTCAAACATGCAGCAGACGTTTATAATCCATAAGAAAACAATGCCATGCACAATGAATGGCTGATGATCATTCACTGATAAACACAAGAATCGAGCCTCGGCCCACAATCATCTCCGCCACGCCGTTCTCGACGTCACCGGACGTCGGTGCGAGCTCGAATCCATGCAGAACACTAGCCATTGAAAGCTGAAAAGTGTGGAGAGCAAATGCAGCTCCGGGGCACGAACGCCGGCCACCACCGAATGGGATGAGCCCAAACTGTTTCTGTCCACTGCCTTCCACGTCTCCAATGAACCTCTCCGGTTTGAAGCAGAGTGGGTCTTCCCACACATTGTGATCTCTGTGGATCTTCCATGCATTGACGATGATATTGGCGCCGGGGGATGAAGAAGCCGCCTATCTCGCAGTCCTTGATGGCCAACCGTGCTATGTTGGAGAGGCCTGGCCTGATCAGCCGGCGAGACTTCTGGGAGTGGGAGAGATCTGATGGCACAAACTCCTCAAAGAAACGCAGGAAACGAGAAATCGCCTGTCTTAGTCTCAAAATTGTAGGATCATATTCACCATGCTGCCCAATCACCAATTTCACCATAATGTTAAAAGCCAGTCTGTTTAGCAACTCCCTCGTATCCACCTTAGCTTGAGATCCGTGGGTTGGATTTTGGACGTATATATACAAGTATGTAATTGTATTATATGCTATTAATAAGGTTTGAGCTTAAATTAAATTAATCTATTAAAATTAAAGTTAATGAGCTATTAATATTTAAGATAAATATGTGGAGATACCATATATTTAAGATGAGTATGGATAAATATGTGTAAATACCGTTTTCGTAATCTCTAATTTATGATGGGTTAAATTTGAATTATGAAAGATAAGGATAAATACAGTTATACGAATAAATACGGTTATGGTCCTCGAATTCGCACCGTAGTTTTTCTTTTCTGGTATCCCATCATCCAGGAACTCTGGCTTTGAAGAACAGGTGTAAAATTTGGAAGATCAAACCAGAAGAAATCAAAGAATTATTTTACTATTATGAATCCATACACGCTTCCGTTATTAAATTTATTTTCTTGATGATTTGATACGAAGAAAGTTTTATTTACGATGGTTTTATCATCTATATAATTTTGATTAAAGTTTAAAGTTTTTTTTATTCAACACCCTCATCCCCCATCCTCTTCCAAATCTGGTGCAGTTCTTTAACAAACTTGTCGATCTCCTTCACCTGGAGATGTTGATATTTGGCAATCATTGGAGAGAAGGTGAACAATGGATATCCTACGGATGTTGCGTCAATAGGGGCCATAAGGGGCCATTCCAACAGAGCTATAGTTGTATCCCAGGCACTTGTCTTTGCCAGTGAATGGCCTGCTAGATAGAGCTTGGTCATTGGAGGTGAAGCACTCCTCGGCCATTCCCAGCTGCTGATCACAACTGTGGTTGATTTTGTGCCATTCCGGACTGTGAAGGCCGGCTCGAGCCCGTCGGTGATATCGCCAAGCGCTTCGAAAAGACGACGGGGTGCGAGGAACAGGAGGGAGGTGCCCGATCACCGGTTACCTTCCTGGTGCCTCTAGTGCTTGCTTTCCCTTAATCTTCGCTGTTGCTGCTTCTTGTCCGAAGGTGGAACGAGAGAATGATCATGAACCCACAAAGGAACGTCACCTGCAGAACGAGATCCATGAATGGAGATGGTATGTTCCTGATCTAACCAATCCTACATTGAGAGAGATGAGATGTTCCTCCTGCCTGTGCTAATCTTTTCTTTTCCAAGCTGTGCTAAACTCCATGATCACTTGCTTTACAGCAAACAGAAAAAACTGCTAGTCCTTTGGTTCTATGTATAGAAAAGCATCAGATATTTGTATATCAGACTCATGTTCCATTATAACTAATAGCCTACCTACCGGTCCTGCCACAGTATTTCTATCATGTCAGAATAGTTAATTAACAAGTGGGTTATGATATTTCAGAGTTAGACATGTACAGAATCCACGGTTAAAGGAGGTGTGTCCTGAACTACCAATAAAAAAACCCAACTGCAAAAAAGCTCGAGGATTCTTTCACCGCCATGTTTAACTGACATGTAGACAAATCCCAGGCGACACTTTTCAGTCTTTAAAAGTTTTAGCAGTAAGATTCTTTGCAAGGAAAAACAATTCCTCGATGACAAATTTGCCATCTTGAGAAAACTATGAACTTGTTATAAATAAAAACGGATACATTTAAAAAAAACAGAAGTGCAAAATGAAGACCACCAAATGTGGCCTGCAGTAACAGATGAAGCAGCGGAGTGCATTGCCCTCGATAAACTAGGGTTTTCTAGTTTTGATCGATAGAAGACATCCCATTTCTTTGAAGTTAAGGCAGCTTCTCTCCTCTTCATCTGGCACACAGTTTGAAGCTTGGGTGCCAGCCTTGTAAAATGTTTTACGATATTTCGGGGGGAAAATGACCTGTATTTGTATGAGCCAACAAATAAACCCTCTCTTTCCATTAGTGCTACCGTTTCACTGGCCACAAGGAAGGATCCACCTCTCACTATTGCATACAAAAACTGCATCTAAGTCGCTCACCAAAAAAAAGAAAAAAGAAAACAAAAAGCATCCAAGAGTTTGAGAGAACATTGTCTAGTTTCTAGTTCTGATCAGTTAAGGCCAACCCATTTCTTAAAAAGTAAGGCTGCTTCTCTCCTCTTCATCTGTGCCTCGGTCTGAACCTTGGGAGCCTTGCCCTTGTAAAGAGTTTTATGATATTTCAAAAAAGTGTCCTGTATTTGTATTTGTCAATAAATAAATCATTTTCTTCCATCAGTGTCACCACTTCATTGGCCCTAAGAAAGAATCCACCTCTAACAAATGTATACAACAATGCATCCAAGAGTTCTTGGTCAAACTTAATGGAACTAGATGAATACAAAACTTTCATTTCTCCCCATAATTCTGTCACCTCCACATACTTACCTCCCAAAGAAGCATAAGCAGTGACAAGGGAGTGGAAGGTTTGAGCATTTGGTTGGTGTCCCAAGGCTTTCATCTTCCTCAAAGCTTTTTCTGCATCATTCATTAATTTCTTTTTGCAGAAGAAATGGATTACATTATTCCAGTCATGGACGCCTGAATCTACTTTTTGCCCTTCTTTTATTTCTTCCAAGAGCTTTGTCATAAAAGCAGCTTCCCGCGCTCTTCGCATCCTTTCACCAACTTAGCAAATTCAGAGTCACAATCTTTTGGTAGTTTGGCCGCTTTCATTTCTTTAAACAGATGCAGAGCCCCTTGGGTATCCTTGTTAGCAACTCTTGCATCAATTAAAGCTGCATAACAACTAGAATCCAGCTGAACCCCGGCTTTCTGTGCATCCCTCAACAGGGATTGAGCTTCCTTGTGCCTGTTTTCTTTGCAATAAGCTTTGAGTAAGGATGAATAAACTGCAGAACCTGTTCTTACACCAGAAAAACGCATTTCATCAAGAAGGTCATGAGCCTGATCTAACCATCCAAGTGAGATACAAGCATCTATCACATGTACAATAGTGGACTTTTCTGTGGCTACTAGAGGTTCTTCTTGCTTTGCTCTCACAAGGAAATCGGCCAAATCCTTAACCTTCTCTGCTTTAAAAATGCAGTCACCAACTTTGCATAAAGTTTTTCAGTAGGATGGAGGATCCCATTTTTAGTGAGACCAGCTCAACATCTGCTTGCAGCCTCAGCAATAGATCGGCAAGTATTTCATCTGTCTCAGACTCAAGTTTTGAAAAACTTTTGTCTTTGATGAACTCTTCAAAAGATGGCAATGGATCTTCAGTTAGTTTAACAGAATTTTGTGACTGTGCAGTGTCAGTTTTGCATTCAACACTTTGCTTGCAGGTTGAAGACTCTTCAGATGTGACTGTCTGTAGAGCTACTGTTGCTGCCCCTAAAGAGGACTTAGCTTCCCTTTCCTTGCGAAGCATGTCTAAAATCATTTCTGATGCAGTAGTAAAATCACCCAATTTCAAATGACATGACAATGAACAATTATAGTACTGCTGGTAATGATAATCTCTAAGATCAGATGCGTCATCAATATAGCGTTTGAGTTTCTTTATTTCCTCTTTACGGCCATTTCTTTCATGTATGTGAACCATGATAATCAGGGATGTGGAATCAGCTTTTACTCCAACTCTAGGCATCAACTCAAGAAGTTCTTCAGCCTTCCTGGTAGTTCCGTATAAAATACAGCTTGCAAGGACCAAATTAAAAGCAGCAGTGTTGGGCTTCATTAAAAGTAATGGCCGGTTGCTTTTCTTTCTTGGATCCACCTTGTTATCTTTAAATAGATAACCAATTTCAACAATTAAGTCAGCAGCAAGATATGCACCATAAGAGTTCCGTGATATATGGCCTAAGATGCCAGACCAAGCACTTACTGCCACAGTTTCCCCGTTTTCGATTAATTTCCTCAAAATTGTAGATGCAGGAACCACCATGTCACATTTTGAAAGAACAAAAGACAGGTAAAGCAAACATTCCTTGTCTAATAGTTCAAACCTGTTCCCGTCAAAAATCATCTTGATGCAGCTACAAGCTTTATCCAGCCATTGGCAGTCATTAGTCCGACCCAAACCAGTGAGAAGCTTGTTTAAAACAGATTTTCGAGGAAATCCATCCATATGTAAGTGCTGCTCATACAACTTCCAAGCATCATCATACCTCCTTTCATCAATAGCACTTTCAAGTAGAACAGACAACCGAGCAGGGTCCTTGGCTTGCAGCAAGAGAGGGCCAGCCATGGTGGAGAAAAATCCCGTGGATGGACCACAATATGAACGAATAACAGCTCGATCATCAAATGTGCCGTTATCAAACATCGAAATGCATTGGCAGTCGTGCAATCTAAAAGCGCCATTGATTCTACTGTTCCCCAATGTAACCAAAGCTATTGGAGAACACGGAAGGAACTTCCTACCAAACTTCCTAAAGCAAAGCAGCTTCTCCATAGCAAAGACAACCAATTTCTGACTTAGAAATGCACAATTCTCAGTCAAACACCTCGCAATTTCTGATCAGAAAATAAAAATCCCGCTATAACAATCAAGCAATCATCTCTTCACTCCTTTACTTTTCCATCGGAAGATTGATCACCACTCCTATAATATCAAACATCTTGTAAATACTGATAAACCACACAATTATATCAGGAGGGAGTAACTAAACAATCATCCATTTGCTCATTTGCTCTACATTAGAGAGCTGATCCCCACTCCAAGTACATCCAACCACCTTGTAAGTACTGATCAGAAAATATAAACCACACATAATATAGCTAAACAAGAGCTTCTCCACCAGGATCAAAATCGGCTCTTGTCCAACACACAAAAACTTCTTCAGACGAGTAGACAAGCTTCGTACAACAGTAAACTTTTGAATGAAAAAGGAGCAATCTTTGAACACACTACCTGCTGCCTTCGTCACCCACGCCGCCTCCTTCCCCCAAGAGTAAGCTCACGGCGGGAGGCTGCGACGCCGCTCAAAAGGCAAAATGGTAGGGAAGTGTCGGAGAAGTTTCCGGCGAGGGCGGCGGCGGCGGCGGCGGCGGCCGGCGGCTGGGAGAGGTGGAGAGGGCGGAGAGGCATAGAGGTGGCAAAGCCCATTTTTGGGCTTTGGGTTTATTTCAGAAGCCCATTGGGCTTTTCCTTTAGGGTACTGATAGATCGACAATAACTCTTTTTTTAATTCGAATTATAACTCAATCTTGACTCGATATTTTTGAGCTCTAATAACACCAACAACAAACCGTTTGACTCGAGATTCGATATTTTTTAATATAAAGAGTACGTTTGAAAATGTTATGCGGAGATATTTATACTTTTTCTTTCAAAAACTTCATATGGATTTCTAGGTTTATATATTGATGATCGTAAACAAGAAAGTAATGATCTCATAAATGGATAGCTTTTATGCATGATTTATTAAAATTTTAGTTTAATTTATAGGTATGCCTAAAATTAAATTTAATTATTATTAAAAGGAGAATGTCGATAAATAAAGATAAGCTGGATAAGATTTACGTCGAACACGAATGCAAATGTCACATTTGAGCATCGAAATACTCAACTCATCGCGCTTGATACACATATCTTCGCTTAATTTGGACGACACTTAAAAGTTCTCATTAAGTAAAACAAAATTGAGCTAAATAAATTTTATTCAAATTTGGCTTTTCTATGGTCTTTAAATATAGGCTAGTGAGCCAGCTTGGGCTGGAAGAGTGTTGAACTCAGTTCCTAATTGTCCATGCCTCATTTTCTATATTATATACTGTGAGATCCTATTTTAAGAAGTCAATGCCTCATTCCTAACAAATTATACATTAGTATATTAAGTCGTTGTTTTTCTTGAAAGTATTTAAATTCTAACTCTTATTAATTAAATTTATTAAATAACATATAATGTCATTGTAATATAATTTTATAAGCATAAAATGTCAAGCTTCAACTGTTGTTTAGTTGACCTTATAATATTGAAAGAACATGGAATAGGTGAGTTAGCAAAATACGTAATTAAACGTATCGAAGTTAGAATGGACACTGACTACGATGGACCACATATATTCCTTTTAAATAATATAGAGGATCTCAGATGCAATTATCACCTTGATTCAATATGTTCCCCTATTAGCATGCATAATAACAAGAGTCCCAAAGAGTTGAATGAATGAATGAATGTGAAGAGTGAAACAATGGTGACCCATGGACAAAAGGGAAGTAACATCCCAATCCATCTACAGCAAACAAGACCAACATGAAGAGGAAAGGGGAGGTGCTATCATTCATACACAGTAACATGGAAAGGGATAGTCACCTAATACTGTTACATGTTTGCACCTTCGTCTTGTTCCTTCCTTTTACCTTTCTTCCTACTTCCTACTCACTCCACACATAATTCCCTATTGAAACATGTAAAAGCCAGCAAGGCCATTGAATACAAACATTGTTTTCTTCTCTCTTCCTCTTCTGCACAAATGGTGTGGTGATAGAAGATTGCGGTTCATGAGAAGAAAAAACTTGCCGTGCTCATGCAAACTCAACGCCATGGTTTTCTTCCCCATGAAGATGACATTAGCCAGATCAGGGTTGCTACTAAAATGGGTTGGCCTGGATTTTTGCCATTTGTTTGTTAGACTTGCACAAAGTTGATGCTTGTATATATATATATATATATATATCATTGACGTCGAAAAAAGTTTCAGAATCAGAAACTAATTTAATGGTAGTGACTCAGCAAGGAGTTGGCTCGCTGAGAAGCCCAGACTATGAGAGAGTAAATAAGTGCTCTGCATGTAACCAGTTAACGAGTTGATACACCTACAGAGATCATAACTAATCAGTGATGACAATTTTTTTCCAAGCTAATAATTAATTAGTGTTCTTCCTTTACTTGAGTGATCTAGGCGGAGAAATTGGCTATATAAAAGAGCATATTCAGAATTAGCTCAACAAGCAAAGACACTTGTGTACCTTTTATTGTTGCAACAGTTAAAAGGGCTCAGTTTTTTCATTCAAACAAAGAAATTAGTTTTCGGTCTTTTTTCTTCATGTTATCATTTTTGACACAAGTGACCATAAATAGATCAGTGAATAACAAGACAAGAACAACAGTGAACTATGTAATGAAAAAACGAAAGTAGTTTTCGGTCTTTTTTCTTCATGTTATCATTCAAACAACGAAATTAGTCCAAGCCTCGCAAATGATGAGTTGAATGAAAACAGTAAAAACCTTGAAAACATTGGCAAGAAGTCGATTGGATCAGTTGGACAGGCCTCGTCCCTAAACATTTTTAACTGGGTATATTAGTATTAGTATGATTGCACCCGGTGATGACACTCGTTAGTGTACGTGTCCGGGGACACTGGACAGTAACTCCTCGTCTTCCCTTAAAACACCGGCTGCATTCCCCATGGCTTTGAATTCGTACACCATGGACCACATTTTCCCCAAACTTGCTTTCCTCCTCTAGCAACTGGTTGCTTTACTTCCAC
The DNA here is from genome assembly GCA_033002965.1 of Piper betle. NCBI lineage: Eukaryota > Viridiplantae > Streptophyta > Magnoliopsida > Piperales > Piperaceae > Piper > Piper betle. The sequence goes on along the minus strand of JAURVB010000579.1, from coordinate 131,040 downwards.
TTGTTGCCTAGTTACGGAACTGGGTTTCTTATGTCATTAATATTCAACAAGCATGAGTAAATCACTTGACAATTTCATGATGAGTTCTAGAAAAGAAGAGTGAGCAACACAGAGAAGCAAATAAGAAATTACCAGTTGTTGACAACTCAAGATACATTATCAAAACTGTGATAAGTATTACAGCAGCCAGCACAGTCACAGCCGTCTCATCTGCATACTTTTCTCTGGACTTTGGCATGGGACTTGTCTGGTGACCATGAGATTATCAACCTAGGACAACCAAATAAACCTAGGAGACATGGTACAACCAAATGGGCCAAAACAAAACAAAAGGTCAGGGGGGTTAACTCTTTGGGAGTTTGGTTGGTGAGTGAAAAGGGTTAAAAAAATGGAGGTGATTGGTGCTCACGAGGGTCTCATGAGGGGGTGATAACCATTTTTTTGCAGCCAAGTGGTTGATTTAATTATCTGCGGTGAGAATCCTGATGATGCTGCCGGCTGTGCAAAGAGCTGGCCTGGTGGCCAGCCATTGGATCGCCTCTGCAACTCTTGCTGTTGATTTTGATGGTGGTGGTGAAGTTGGTGAGCCTGCTGTTCACAAGTTGGTCCAAGAGAGAGCCCTGCTCCTACCAATTCACTGCTCCCTGGACCCTAATGTTTGCAACAGTTGACAACAACCAAGCATAATAATTATAAGCACGCCTAGTTTGTCACATATCAAGGTCAATTCACTTTCCTTCTTCAGATGAAGTAACAAGTTAGAATCAAACACACATAGGAAAGAATATAGGAAGTATTCACACACCATTTGGTAAGTGGGGGTTGAACTGGTGTTGCATCATGTGAACCATGGAGCTCTCCCCATCTTTATTGTACTGCCCACCATATTTGAGGGAGGCTGGTGATTGGAACTGGGGACTGCTGTAGCTGGGTAGCTTCAAACTGGTCTCGTCAACCTGTTGCGGATCCAACAACATTAAATTTTAATTTGCACTAATTTGGCCTTTGCGGGATGAGCTGATTCCAAGTTATCCATTGTCAATTGCCGCACATACCGAATCATTCATGCTGGGCATTCTCCAGCCACCAAAACGCCCATTAAGCCCGATGAATGAATCGTTCTCCGTCAAAGCGGAATCGCTACGCTTGAACGAAGAACTGCCCAAGCTCAAATCTAAATTGTGTTCCGCATCACCACCTGTATTTTCAAGCCAATTGAGCACAGTATAGACAGAAATGGAGTATTGATGATTTTAAGATGAAAACATACTAGATGGACTAAGGTCGTTCCCATAACTGCTAGGATCAAAGTTGGTGACAGCATCCCTGCCATTGCACTTGATCGCCGCCCTATCATAAGCCCTGCACCTCAAACCATCACAACATCAGAATACAACACACTTCTTAATCACCACCTAACTTCTCATAGCAAGAATTGTCATCACCTGGCAGCTTCAATCTCAGTATCAAAAAGACCCAGATACACATATCTGCCCATGTCAAAACCAACCAATCAATCACTCTACGCAACCTTCTCAAGTCTAAGATGAACAAGAAGAAGAAGAGAGATTAGTATATGTTTATACTTCTTCCCCAGGAACTGTCCCATCCTAGCTTCCCATCTCCCACACTTGTGCAGGGTGACACCTCTGAATTTCGAGCTCCCCGGGGGTATCCGGTGCTTTGCCGGCGAAGGAAGTGCACAAATTCCTCCTTGGTCAGATTGCTCATCTGCCCAACACCCCCAAACACTCCATTTAACCACTAATACAAGCATAAACAACGAGTTCATGCATGGAGATTGGGGAGTACACTCAAACCATTGAACTCACCTGCTTCAAATCATCTTGATAGTCCTCTAAACTAAAGTTGATGTCGGCCTCCACACCTCTAAACTTGATCGCCGCTCTATCATACGCTCTGCAATCACCATTGAATTGAACATCAAACATTAGCAATACTCTGCATAGAGGAAAAACTAGAAAAGGATACCATTTTGATGGTAGAAGAAGCATACCGAGCAGCTGCATGAGCAGTATCAAATCCACCTGAGTGTCCATCATCAAATGATAAGATGATTCAAAACCGAAGTTTTTGTTTTTTGTTTGCTAATATCAGTAATCAAAGCTATCAAATCCAAACTAGGAAGCAGCTCAAAACCAAGAAACAGAAAGCTAAAAAAAGCAGAGAAAGATTTTTATTGCCATATTAAGATGAGACAAATCCAATGCTCCATACCAAGATAGATCTGCTTCCCGCAATCCCTGCACAGTTTTAATGGCCGCTTTGGTTTAGCTGTCTGCAAATCTTAGCTAAATGTAAGGGAAGAAGATTGGAGTTGGAGATGGAGATGGCTACCATATATGCGACTCCCACCGGCCGGTGCGCCGGTAGAAGGTGACACCCCGGTACTGGGAGCTCCTCGACCTCGGCCCCCGCCGGCTCTTCTTCAACGGTTGCACTCCGGCGACCGCCGCCGCCGTTGTTATAGCCGGCGGCGGCGGGGCTGCTTCGTGTACCGGGAAGAGCTGGCGGGTAACCACCTCTTCGTCTTTCCCGACGCCGGCGACCAGCGCTCCGAACAGCCTGCCGCCGGCGGCGGAGACGGACCTCTTACGGCCGCTGGCGGGGAGTCGTCGTCGGCACCGGCGCCGCCGAATCCCTCCGGCCGGCCGGTGGTTGACTCCTCTCTCTCCGGGGAGTGGTTCAGATTCCACATCTTCTTCTTTCTTCTTTGTTTCTATCTCAACCAGCTACCAAACCAGCTAAACCTCAGAAAGATTGCTCTTTTCTGCAAACCATCAACCCAATTTTGGATGGTGAGCTCCACCTCAAGCTCTCTCCACCTCAGATGATCGCTTGCAACAAACAGGACACCCAAAAAGAGAGCTCTGAAGCAGAGCAGCTCAAGCACAGAGCTCACCTTCTTCCTCCACAACTTTCCTCTTTCAAAATCAAAGAGAAACTTCGGATGCAGATACCTTAAATACAGAAAGAATCAAAGCTGGGTGAAAGCAAGAGAAACCCAGATCAGTCCACTCCTCTTGACTGCTCAACACAGAGAACATGGACACAGCTCACACTCCATAAACACAGCCATAGCCATACAGATTAGAGACATAGACCATAGCTAGCTGCTAGCCCAACCAACTTCTTGTTCTTCCGCTTCTCCTTTCGGCTTCTACCTCTTCACAACTTTCTCTTTTAACTCTCCAACTCTCCTTACCTTTTGCTACCAACACTTTGATTGATGGTGTGGTAGTTACCCACTGTTACACCCTCCTGCCCCCACCTCCATTAATCAAATCCTCCCCTCCTTCCCACCAAGCCTTGTTCATGGCAAGGAAGGCGACATCTCTCTCTCCCTCTCTCTACGCTATCTCTCTCTCTCTATACCTCTCTTTTCTTCACTATCCGTCCTCCCACGTTAACCAAATCGAAAAGCATAATCTATCTTGTCATTTTACTTGGATTGACATCCAGCAGTTTTTGGACAAAGACTACCCCTCCCCCTCCCTCCCATCTCTTCTTTGCTTTGCAATTTCCTCTTCTATTGAATGCTCTCTTTCTTCCAATCTTCTTTCTTCTACTTGCCTTGCTTAATTGCCGATGCTTGATTTGTCCACCAAACAAATTTGGGATCTATGAATCTACCTGACCTGGCCAACCTCCTGCCCTCTTTTGCGTGCTCATAAACAAGTCCCCAACCGTAAGTCAGAGCCTTGATTTGGGCTTCGTCCCAGTTGGAAGGCAGGCTGATATACTAACCTTGTTTTACCATCTTGTGCACCAGCTGCTTGCTTGATGAAAATGACTGCCCACCTCTGCTTCATGAAAAGATTTTGGGCATGAGGTAACTTGCTACACGAGAATTCACACTAAGCGTAAATAAATATTTGATAGGTGTTTGTGAAAAGGAAATTAAAATTTGCCGCAAAAATGGTACTAGGTGACACTTAATATTAATATTTGAGAAATTTAGGATTAAACGGTGGAAGATACACTATTTAATAATCAAGGTACTCTATATGAATTTCACTATTGAGTGGTATTTTTATATTTAATATCTAAAATACCCTTATATTTTGGGTTGGGTTTGAATAAAATTCGGTTTCTGTGAAATTAAAAACCAAACTAAACTGTTTTTTTTAACATTTTTTTCATAAAATTATTTTTTAAAAATAAAGTATGAAAAAAATATTGAATCGTATTTGGATGGATCTGGCCGAATTAAAAAAAAATTACTATTTTTTGTGAAAAATAAATAAAATTTAAACAACCATAGTTTTTTTAAAAAATACTTTTCATAAAAATATTTTATAACTTATTTTCCTGATCTGGCCGAATCCATCCAAATATGATTCATTGTAATTTTTATAATTTATTTTTAAAAAAATAATTAAAAAAATTTGTTAAAAAAAGAGTTTAGTTTAAAAGAAACTCAAATCTAACCCAAATTGAGAAAATACCATTGAATGATAAAACTTATATAAAATACCATTCAATCATGAATAATGTATCTTCCTACCATTTAATCGTAAATTTCTCTAAACATTTTGATGGAAAATATGATTTCATTTTTGAGGCTGTTTGAAGTAAGTTTAGAGGAAAAAGCATCAATTTTAAAAGGCATGCATCTTCCTATTTTAGTGTTTTTGATGGTGATTGTTTAGCCATCAGTCGTGAAAAATGTGCTTAGCTGATATTGAATGTTAATTTCTTTTAAAAAACTACATATTTGGGAGAAAACATGTGATTTTGCTCATTCAGGTATTTTTGAAGCAAGTTTGAAGAAAGAAGTACAAGTAATTTACAAGGAAATTTTATTGGTGGCGATTGTTTGGCAATGAAACGTGAAGTCTGATCTCTTAAGTAATGAATCAACAGCTTAACTTTTACTAGCCATGCTTCTTTCTCATCTAATATTGTTTTAGTATAAGATTAATAGTGTGATTAGCATGCAACGCCTACTATAAGTTTCTTAACCATTCATCCTTTCTAGTACAAATGGAAATTAAAAAAACCCACAAATGGTGTGCTAAGATATGTTTGCACAACTATTTAACAACTGCCCAAAAGTAGAATCCATGCAAAAGTAGATTAAGGCATAACACATTGTTAATCATCTTACCAAATCAGGCAGGGCCCTCTTCATGTGAACCTGCTAAGCACACGTTGATCCTGGGATTAAATTAATCCCCGAAATCCTAAGTCCAAGCTTTCCAATACATAAGAACCACAAATGACAGTTGTTAATCTGCTAATCAATCCTTTGACGAGACTTCTTGTAAGGGGGACAATTTCTTTTCTCCCAAGTGACAGATCCAGCCTCCTTTTGGTCATATTATTTCTTATAAATATAATAAAAAACGTAAACCATCATTATCCTCACTTATCATCCTTAAACACCACTAATCTATGATGATTAGCGGCCTAATGATCAAGTGGCTAATCTATCTATGTGTTCACTTAACTTAATTATATATTATAAAATTATACTATGACCTGCGGTTCTCAAGTGTCCTAAGTAGTTTACGTTTTTACCCTTTACTGAGATCAGTAATACTGATTATGATGAGACTAAGATTAGATCGACGTAGAAACAAGCATTGGATCAGATATTATTTTGTACTTGTAGCGACTTGTAATAACTAATATTCAAAGAAATCGAATTTGAGCTGATAAAATTAAAACATCAATTAAAATTCATTATTATACTAAAAAAATTATCTATGTGACCTAAAATCAATTTTCTTAACTTCCATTCACCTTTTTTCTAATAAACATTATACCCTACTTCAATTTATATCTACTCTTATTAATAAAAGGAGAATTAAAACTTGTCTATTGATTAAAAGTAGGACATTTAATTAATTAAAGTACAATAAAATGAAATAAAAAATAATCAAATTATTATAGCTTATCTATTTTCTTAATTAAACTTTGTTTTTAAAATGACGGTCTATCCCTAATATAGTAAATTGTTATAATTTATTTCATTGTAATTAAAGGCTATGTAATTTGATCTTTAGGAAATATCGTGGTCATCAAATAAGAAAGATCTCAAATCTCACATAAGATAATGTGATACGATGAGATAAAATATAATAGAAACAAAGACAAGCAACAAGTAATCAATAAAAGTGGAGTTTTTCCATAATATTGGCTATGCATATCATGACACTTTACCTAAGCCACTCTTACTAATTAATATTAATCAAAAGGAAATTAAATATGGGACGTAGATTAAAAGTAATAGAATCAACTAATTAAAATATAAAAGAATATAAAAATACAATAAAAATACCTCCCACATAAGGTCATGTTTCAAATCTTGTTAGTATAAAATTTTAAAAAAATAACAAAACTATATTTCATAATAAAAGGTCACTAGTTTGAATCGAGTTAATTGCAATTTCTAACTTTATATTTAAAAAGTGTTATAATTCATAAAAAATAGTTTCATATTTAACACATAATAAAATAAGATCTAATATACGAGTGAAAATATACTTAAAGATATTCAACTTGATTAATTAATTTTAAAGAACTAATTAAACCAATCAGTTTTCACTTAAATTGTATTGTTACAAAGAGTCTGTCTAATTATTTTCAAAAAATATAATAAAAAATTAAATAATTATAATTCATCTTTTCAAAAAAATAAAAGATATCTTTAAAGTCTATAACAGTTAATATATAAGATATTAATTTATTACAGTCTATTCTATCTCATATCATTATTCAATAAAAATTTATATATAAAATTAAAATCTATCTAATATAGGTTGTGGATCATGGGACATCTTATCCACCTCGATCAATTTAGGATCTAATTCTAGATTTTCTTTGAAAAGTATCGAGTAGGAATATAATAATATAGATACCCACTCAATAAAATATTCTAGTTTTTATGAAAAGCCGAAAACTTAAGAGTTTAAAAAAGAGTGATGGTAATTAGGGGGAAATAGAGGGGTAATTTGGGGAGGAAATTGAGGGGTGAATATTCGTATCCAAGAGTACGGGAAGCGGCCTTTGCATCCCTCCATTGGCCATAAGTGCGTGGGACCCAACGAAAAGGTGACACGTCATGTCGCACGACCTTTCTAATAATGGAAGAGGGACGAGGCGTAGGGTGGGGGCCCAACACATTCCGCATACGGCAACGGGGTCCCCGGTGCATGTGAACGTTAAAGAGGAAAAAGGTGTAACCTGGACCGTTGATTTGTGGAATCCTAGGATTCTCGTTTTGTAATTCATCAAAAGAAACACAAATAAATTAGCTTAGTATTTTTATGTTGGCAAAATCAAATAAAGATGTCCAATAAATAAATAAATAATGGGAAAATGTAATTAACGAAAAAATGACCGTATTTAGAATCACTTTATTTTTACCATCTATAATTATGGAAATGCCTTGAACTAAAATTTAAATTTAACGGGAAAGGTTAGGGGGTTATAATCTTGACCATTAATAGAAAACTAGGTAGGATGTCTTATTATGAGTGATATATCCTAAAAGGAGACTTTAACCAATCCATTTGTATTAGAGCATCGGGGATTTTTCTATTTCATTGTACTTCAGTCTTCATTTTAACTAATTATTATTATTATTATTAGAGAAACGTTAAAGAATAAATTAGAAAATTTAAAAATATTGATAAATTTTAATATATTTATAACTCTATTGATCAAAAACTTAATTTTTGTTATTTAATATGCACATTATTATGATTATTATTATTAAATAAGAAAGCTTTGGAACATAATTTTACCTAAATTGCAAATTTTAACATATTGAAAAATTTATTAATTATAATTTTTGAAATTATTATTTCTAAGAAAGCGTCAAAGGATAATTTTGCTTAAAATAGGAATTTTTAAAATATTAATAAATATTAATATATTTATACTTATACTACTTAAATTAAAATTTTCATTTAATATACATATTATTTATTAATACTTATTAACAAAAAATCTTTGGAATATAATTCTAACCAAATTAGAAATTTTAAAAATATTAATAAATTTTAATATATTTATAATCACACGCTCAAAATAGATTTATTATTTGCTCACACATTATTATTGTTGTTGTTGTTGTTGTTATTATTATTTATTAGGAAAATATTGGAACATAATTATACCTAAATTAGGAATTTTAAGATTGATAAGTTTAATAATTATGCTATTATAATTAAATTCATTATTTAATATAAATTTTTAATTTGTATTTTTAATAATATTTATTTATTTGTAGATTGCTATTAATTATTAAAAAACTAAGAACATAATTCTATCCGAATTAGAAATCTTTGAAAATTAATTTTATTTAATTAATCAAGTTTTAATTATTCAAATTAAATTTATTCAATATTTATATGCAACTATATTTTTTATAAACTCAAATAAATGTTCATTATTTTTATTTAAAAATAAAAAAATAATATTTTTGAAATTAATTTTGTATGTTCTTGATATATATTATATTATATCAATAAATTTTAAATGTATCTCACGCATCGGGCAAGTCTATGACTAATTTTATTTATAAATCTATATTGAATAATGAACTAAATTATAAATGATCACATATAGAGACATAGATTTTGATTTTAAAGACAAACTCTAGTTAAATAAGGAGATAAATTATAATGATTTATTTTTTTATGTTTTATTTTCTCCAATTTTTCATGGAGTAACGAGCATTGCTGCAAAAATTGAAATCAGAATCGGTTTTAGACAGAGTGACTAAATTAGATCGAATCGGTCTACATCGCTCTAAATCGGTCAAAAATTGGTTTAGTTAAATTGGTCCAAATCGGTCCTATACAAAAATTTTAACTAGTGGGTTATTATTTATAGAATATGTCATTTTGATATTATGGTATGTAACTCAAGTAACGAGTTTTGATTCCCTTTTTATAATAAAAAAGATTGGATGCTCCACATGTGTGCAAACCCTTAGTAAAAAAATTACAAAGATGATTAGATGATAGACAGTGCATTATCTCGGAACTATACCGATGTCCAAGCGATTTAATTCAATGGTTAGATTTGACTTTCACTGATATTCTTATATAACTTTCATACTATAAGCAAGTTGATATTAAACAAACTTTTATTTACATAAATAAACTCACGTAATTGCAGGACTTCACAACTCTTTTTTACATGCACACCTAACCATTTCGTCTTTCAAAATGACTCATCTGCTCACTATCTTATGTATATCATGTGTAAACGTTGTTGAGATTACACAGTGGGGCACTGTGGGCTAAGGTAGATCATGTGTTAACGTTGTTGAGATTCCATGGTGGGGCACTGTGGGACAAGGTTTTAAAGTGGCCGATACACCAAGATGGTTGATTTTACCGAGGAGCCAAATTGATTGAAGCTAATCTCCGGAAATCCTGGTAAACATATGTCCCACGTCTTGAATGCAAAAACAAATGTCAAAACAGGGTGTGCATTAGATTGTCAGGGAGCCACACCCTTTGGGGGAGTCCAGCTGTTGGATGTTCATGTTCATGTCATTTCTTTGCACCAAGTGGGATTCCCGATTCCTATGATGTCTGTGCCCTCCCTTTCATATGCTACAAATTATAAGAAAAATAATATTTAAGTTCAACATACCAAAAGATCCCATTAATACCCCCATGGTTGCATCTCTTAATCGGCTTGTTAAAACCTTTGACACAAAATTAGTATAAGCAAGTTTTTGAATCATGTAATAATTAGTATCATAAACCTCATTCTGTACCCAACACGTGTCGAGTTAGTAGGGTCGCCGTGGACAACAAACCATTGCGCAGACCTAACTCTAGCTCGGCCCGACAAATACTCCGTTTCCAGCTCCACCTCGCCATGGTTAGGGTTTCAGCTCCTACATCTTCTGGTTAATTATTAGTGGCGGATTTAGGGCATGGTGGTCCCAGTCAAGCCAAATACCAAAAAACCTTCTTTCGAAATGTAATATTTAAATAATTGATATCTAGGAATATACCCAATCGTCAAACTAAAATATTTACAGATAAAATTTTTTTCTTGAAAAAGAAAAAGAATTCATGATTAATTTTCTCGAAAAAAACATATATTCGGCATTATATTCGGTCTGGCAGGCGAGCCTCGTCCCCAATACCAGGACTGTGATTTGAGGATTGTGATTGATTTGATGTATTGTATGTAGTGCGTTCCATTTGCAGCTTGGAAGCTTTAATCGTCACTTGATTAACCTCTTCTTATTCTTCTTCTTCGTGGAGAGTGGTGCAACTTGGGACTATGGGGTGCAATCAAGCTCATTGTCGTCTCCTTCTCCAAAAACTTAGTTCAATCTCTTGTGCTTCCAATTTGGATGGTCAGTTGCCACTGCAATTGATGCTTTTTGTGATGAGTTGAGAAATTTGATCACTTGGTTTCATGCCTTAGCCTTTATGCGATTGGGATGTTTAGATATGATTGGTGTTATGTTTTACCTAGAACTCCATTAATACATGATATGACCAAGAAAGCTAAAAAATACGAGGACACCAGTTATCTGTGGCACTCCATGACATGAGCTGTGTCAAATCTTGTTCCAAAAAAGTTGTGTCAATTTTTTTGTCATAGGCCTACTTCGCATCATATATTGGCATTTTAAGTTATTGGAGTCAACTTCAAGATACAAGTAGGGTAAAAAATTGATATAGAAAATAAGAAAGGATCATATTTAATTACCACTTACCCTAAAAGTTTCAAGTTTATTTTTAGCACATACAAGCTTTTTTATGTTTTGATTTGTGTATGGACATATAAGGGTAAAAAGTACTCCAACGAGTTTATTTATTTCATTATTTTTATTTAAATTTAAAGAGAAATATTTTATTTTAATATCCAGAGCAAACTATAAAATTTTAATTTGGGTTAATCTGAAGATGATTTAGACACACCAATTTCCACCAAGACCAATCAATTATTAACAAAAAGAACAATTTACTATTTAACTAACAAAATTAATCCTGGGAAATTCTAGTGTTAATAATTGATGACCATCAGTCATACTTATAAAATCATATATGTGAGGACATTTTAATTTGTAGTTCTCTTCTCTTATTTTGGGCATAGATTCCAACTAATCTCCTCCATGGCGCTGGGATTATTCCGAACTGTTGTGGTGGGTCATGTATAAAAACACTGATTTGATATTGTTCATATCCATCAACTTCATAGTTTAGTGGCATTAGCTGTATCATACAAATCTAGGCAATGAAATGAAATGATGCCTACTTAAAACAAAGGAAGTATGCAAATGAAGGAAGTAAGAGCAGTTAAGATGTCAATCACAAGTCAAAAAATTCACTTGTTCTTGACCCAATTGCTTAGAGGCTTAGTCATTGGGGATGTTTGCTTTCAAATTTACTTACATGTTGGATTGAGTACATCAAATTTTGTTACTTTGGTACCTGCCAACCACAAGGTCACATCCTCCTACCACATGATTAACACTAATCCAATCACTTCTTATTTTTCAAGTATAATTTAATCTATAGCATACATTGGAAAGTTGAAACAGCACAATCTTAACAACTCCATATGTTTCATCAACGCATATTAACCATATTTTAGGACTTTTGAGTTCTAGTATTTTTTTGGGTTTGAAAACTTCTATGATATTCGTTAAATAAGTTCTCTATTTTAATGACACATAGTCCAATCTCCTATCTTCGAACTGACATGGCTGATTAAATCATTCGTTGAAATTTGCTATTTGGTATTCAATATTTCAAAGGCAAAATTAATATTCTAACCCTTTTGTCAAGCTTAGTTAATTACCTACGTTAAATGATAATAGTTAACTTACTCAATCATCATTAAATTTTGGATTAAAATGCTAGATAAGTCGGATTGTTATTGTCATCTTCATAATGGGAGGGTAGAAATAATTAGTTGTTGTAATAAAACATGGCCTAATTAGTTAAAGAATGTTGTACTCATACCGTACTAGGTTTTCCATGGCAGGCATTCGGGAATCGGATGCCTCCGATTTCGGGCCACACACCGGTTTGGTAGCATGTATTCATTCGATTTATGTTGTGGACCAAATTCAAAGCCCCAAATTTCTATGGCCCATTTTAGATAGACTTTGTCAACACATGAGTACTAATAGGATTTGATGTAGAATGATGGAATTATCTGCCATCTCTCTAAGACTTAAACATGTGTATAATAATACAAAGATTGATCATAAATCATAACTCTTTTAAGCTTGAGTTGACTCAGAGGGTAGTTGGCTCAACTCGGCTAATTAATTGGACCGGACCAAGTTAGACTGTCATGGTCTAGAAATATATAACCGCGGTTCAATTCATACTGCCCATACTTACGAATTTTTGCTACAATCAAAAGTCCAAAACCCAATATGGACCTGATCAGATTGAGTTAAAACAAGTCCAGAGTTTAGACTCAGGCTCGAGCTTACCTCAAACTCACTCAACTCGGCTCAGCGCCACCTCGTACACGGCACTGCATTGGAGAATCGCACCACACATTAAAACATTGATTTGTTTAAGACCAGTTTAATCAATGTCAATTTGGGCAGCTATATTTGAGTTTTTGTGGGCAGCATGGGCTATAAGGTCTAATAAAAAATGTTGAGTTCTCTCATGTAAAAAATATGCGTGCTAAGAAGTTTCTTTATCAGTACAAACACAATTATGAAAACGTTCTCATTTGCCGGTTTTACTATTTTTAGCCGGTTTTTCTATCTTGGGCCTTGGCCACATAATTACAATTAAAATATCTCATGCCCAAAGAAAGTGTGCTTCAAACCTTGAAAGTATGGATGGGCTTCAAACCAATATCATTGTCGTTAGCATCATACGCACACAAAAATATATCTCTCAGGCTCTACATTAATATATATTTAGTTCATTGTTCCTTGTAGATTAATCCCTTAATTTCTAATGCAATGTATAATAGAAAAACTTCATGTTTCTTGGGAACATATATCCTACGCATAGTTGAAAAAATCGGAATCGTGTGTTGAATCGGATTTGAAGGGAATCGTTGAATTAGAGTGATGCATAAAAATTGGATAAAAATTAGTGCACTTGAATCGGTTAAAATCGGCCATTGATTTCCCCCTGTCCCTCACATCTTTCTAAAATATGTCATTAGACTATTATTAGTTGTATTATATTTTATTTTTTATATTTTTAAGATTTAATTTATTATTATTACCAGGAACAAGTAAAATTTTATTACTTAAACTACCTCTTCGTTCTTCTCCACCTAACCAACTTTTTTCCCATCCCCCCGCCAGATCTCCTCCACCCCCACGCCGCCCACCGCCCACCGCCCCGTCGAGCCTCACCCCATCCCGCCCCTGTCTCCACTTGAATCGGCCGATTCTTGCCGTCGTATACTCAGGGTGAAAATTGGTTTGGATCAGCCTAAATTGGCCAATTTTTTCTCTAATTTTTTGCCCAAATGATCTGCCATCATTTTGACTCGATTTTATATAAAGTTGAGTAAAATCGGTAAATTCTAAGTGCAATTGGCCGATTTTTGCAACTATGATCCTCCGTACTCCTAACTTAGAAAATCGAATTTGGATCGATTCAACACACACACACTGATTAATAATCTCCCAGACATACACATTTTGTTAGAACAATGATTAATTATGTGTTCAATTAAATAATAACATTATTTTTATCAAATAAACAGAATATTTAATGGCTATTAATTAACATATACAAAATAATTATACATATTTGAATCATTTGCAAGTTGGCATAATTATCATTGACATGATGTTGATTCTCCTAATTATGTAGAGAACCAGATTAGCATCACTTGCAAGTTGGCATAATTATCACTGACATGATGTTGATTCTCCTAATTATGTAGTTTCTCTTTCCTAAAACACTTTTACTTTCGAAATACTTCTGATCCATGTAAAGGGGAAGCTGTGAGGGTTCATCATCTTTGGCAAGCAAAGCTGAACATGCCAGCAATTGCTAGGTGACGAAATTGTTGACGGCCAACAAAATTATAAGCTGTAGAGTAAATCAAGCGTCCCAATCCTGCTGTCCCAGTAGTGTGGACGAATGGTGAGGTGTTCAACCGAGGCAAGCAAACTCTTGTTGTCCGAACTCACCAAATTTGTGGGTATTAATTACTTAATTACCTCATTTCTTAAACTATGATACGAAACTAAAATTTTCCATGAAATGCCTACTTATATACATATATATATTTTGAAAAACTCTAATTTGCGCTGCAACTAGGCCAAATATCAATCTAATTCAGTTAATTAAAATTGGGCTATATATATTTAAAAGGAATATGAATAGTAGCATGGAGAAATCATTTAAATTTATACCTTTTAAATTTAAAATAATAATACTACCAATAGTAATTGAGGAACTTAAAAACATTTAAAATTATACTCACTCAAGCTTTGATGATTTTTTATTGAAAACTGTACTTCAACCAGAGCAATCTAGTAACTAGCTCGTCTAAGTAATTTTAACAAGAAAGTATTTTTCATGAGCCCCCTCTCCTTTTTTTTCCTTTGATAATTTTTAATTTTTTACCAAGAAAGATTCACAGTTTCCTTTCTGATCTCTCAGCAAGTGGCTAGAATAAAATCCATGTTGTCGATCATCGTTGACATCAAAGTTTCTCTTACTTTAGACAGTTGCACTACAAATCCATGTCGTCGGTCGTCGTTGACAATAAGGTTCTAAATTAAGCCGGTTCTCAACACTCGAAGAGTTTACTTTCCTCTTTTATCTCCTGCCTTCTATTACGCATATATATATATGCACACAATGCAATCAAGAAGAAGGAATGGAAGCGTAGAGAGATCAAAGACGGGGAGGAGAATTAGCTGGGAGGCCGCCGTCGAAGGCGAGGAGCCACTAACGACGGTGGGCAGGTTCTTCCTCCATCCAGACATGCAGAACGTCATCCACTGCGTTGTTGGTTTGAAGCTCCCCATTCTCGTTCATTCAATCAAAGCCGCTGCTGGAGACACCCTCTTGAAGCACCCAAGGTTCTCTACCCTCGCAGGAAGCTCCCCCATCAAAACTCTTTGGTTTTCATTAATAATTTAATAACTTCTCTCTTTTTCTTCCTATCCAAATTAAGATCCGATTCAAAATTGACCTTTGTAGAAAGCAGAATTTCTCAACCATGGTTGGATTAAAAAAAGAAGAAGCTTTTTCATGGTCTCAAATTAACCATAAATTCGATCATCAAAATATTATTATTTGTTGTGAATTTTAATTTTAAGATCCATGTCTACCACACTTTATAATATTATGAAGAAGAATTAGATAAAAATAAAAACTGAATTAAAAAGCAGACTTCTCTACCTATATAGAAGAGGTGCATTTAGTTGCGTGACCAAATTTTCTTAATAGCTCAAACTTTTAAACATCAATTTTCACCCTACAAAAAATTTGTGGGTATACCCCATCTAGACATGCCATGCAAGAATAAATTGTTTACACTTTGGATGTGTGCTAACAATTGCAGTTTAACCGGAAAGTTGTCATAAGAAATAAGAAATATAAGCATTATATATGATTATATAGAAGCAAGTTATATATGGATTTCTTCCTACCTAGCTATATGATGAAAGCAAATGCAATTGTTTATTGTGAAGCATGTAAAAAGAAGAAGGAGATGTCTTATGATTATCGGTTTAAAGGGCTTATTTTTCCTGTTTTTGCAAGGTTGCATTTGGACTTGTATTTAATGTGAATCTTAATTTTGTTATGAAAATAGTGTAAATGAAAAAAAATTTCATATAAAATAAAAAATATGACATAAAAAATTTTAAAGCTTCTCTTACACGTTTAGATAGTAAAAAAATAAGATGAAAATGAAATATTCTTTTCTATATGCATATATATATATATATGTATCCCAAAATTTTCTCCAAGTTATTTTGTTTATTATAATAATATGTTGCTCTGTAAAATTTTTACATAAATTTTTTTCACTGAAATTGATTTTTTTTTATTAAATTTCAAGATAACCAAACACAAAAAAATTTGTGACATCCAACTTTTACATTCCTTTCATCCAATTTAAGACTATTAAAGTGACCCTAACTTACTTTATAATATGTAATAGAACTTACAAAAAATGGTCTTTGAAAATAATAAATGATCTATGATCCGGTTCTTGGGTGGTGCAAAATTGAGATCATAATATTTTATCATAGGAAAAATGTTACAACTTATTACATATTTCGTTTTTTTTCCAATAAATAGTATCTATATGTAACTTGAAAACTTTACTATTACAACCTAGATTTCAAACATGATGGTGATTAGTTGTATAATTTTTTCGGTGTTAACACACAATCAATGATGCACTTATTGTGATAATCGTGACCGGAATTCGGAAATATCTAGAGATGCAATCACCTAAAAGGAAGACTCTTTTCCTAATGGTATTTTCATCATGAATAATTATCTTATAGCTTAACTTCATAATTTCTTAGTTTTACTTGCAGAATCACCAAAACCATTGAGGATTACTGGGTTCGCATTGGTCAATACAAAGCTCCAACCAGGACTACATGTTTTTTTCCGTGGATCCTCCATGCTTCTAAGTGCGTTATAGTTTTGAATGGATATATGTAACCTTTCATTCTTAATATTTTATTCCGTGATTCTGATGTTTGAAGTGCTCAAGAATAATGCAGGATGTATCAGGGATGTGGAAGAGTGGATCAGAGGCAAGATGGGGAAATGAAATGGGCTATGTTACACTTGCTGTTTGTTTGGATAAAAGAGATGAAGATGACCCTCTAGCATGTGTAAGGCGGAATAAGAAAATGTTGGATCGCAAGAAGCTCTCTTTGGAGGCATATTTCTCTTACAGGATGGTAGCTTTCGTCGTGAATTTATTTGGGCCAAGGCATGTTCATCTTGCTTTCTTTCTATTCCATGATGAGTTGATCCCATTTCTCCATTCTTCATAAAATGATATGGGCAAATCTAGAACATGTCTTACTATAAAGAAAAGATAGCCAAACCTGTTTTCCTAGTGTGTGAGAGTGTGAATGTGATCATTTAGAAGAGGTGAATTAATGTATTTCACAGCCAAACTGGCACTTACTTCTAGCAGTAAAAGTGCATCATGATACCCATATACTTCTTGAATTTAGCCAAGTTGGAAATTGATTGATGGTGTGATTTTACGTCTTAACTGATTGAGAGGTCTTGTAATGCAAACATTGAGCGCTTTTGTGTTACATTGCAGAGAGGAAGAGCTGGTGTATGATAGTAATGTGCAGAATGATCAGAGCATTTCGGTTTTCAGGTAGATTTTGACGTTCAAGTTGAGATTTCTTTTGGGTTTTTGATGTTAATGCTAGCCATTCCTTTCCATGCAACTCCCACGTACTCCACTGCAAGATATGCCTGTAACCATTCCATTGGTGAGAGTGACCGGGTTGGGTATTGCAGTTGTATAGTACTCCATCAACAATTGATTGACGTCTTCCTCACGGATGAGTTGATCCCATTTCTCCATTCTTCATAAAATGATATGGGCAAATCTAGAACTTTTCTTACATAAAGAAAAGATAGCCAACCCTGCTTTCCTAGTGTGTGAGAGTTTGAATGTGATCATTTATAAGAAGGTAAATTAATGTATTTCACAGCCAAACTAGCACTTCCCTTTAGCAATATAAGTGGACAGTCCAAGAAGAACTTGGGGCTTCTGTAATATTTTGATCTCCAAAGTGAGTGCCAGCACATGTCAAAATTCATGTTGATCAACTTCTTGCCTTCCACTGAATCTGTGCTCTGTGCAAAAGCAACCAAGTGATGTGTAGAAATAGAGGCAAAAAGTGGTGCTTCTACTCCAAGACATGATCCTTAAAGTTCCTCCATTATCTTAGTTCAATTGAAAATATGAGCACAAGCAATCTTTCATGAGAGTAGTGTTACGAAATATATAGCAACGCAATAACCGGCGGAATTACTATAATAGTAATGAGAACAAAAAACAAAAGAACAATGAACACAAATTTTAGCGGAAACCCTCCTATGAATTGAGGGAAAATCCACGAAGACACGATCGAAAACTTCCATTCTATTAACAAAGAGATTACAACCGTCTTTCCTCACCACACCAACAAGATAATTGGAGAAACCTTCCAAGCCCTTTACCCTATGAGAAAAATAAGAGTTATCATCTCAATCTCCAAACTAGAGTTACAGTGAAGAAGAACAAGAAAAATTACATGTAAACACAAAAAAGAACCGTCTAAATAGGTCTACACATACGACAAGTGGAGGGATATGGTCTGCATAGATAGTTGCCTAACAATTAAAGTTTTACTACTAATATTCAACCATCACATAGTGAATCTAGAGGTCTTTTTCATGCATGGTTATTATTAGAGCCTTTTAGCCTAATTATCTTTTTTTGCTAATTACCATCATGTGTTTCTATTTTTCCACATCTGATTTGAGTCAATTTATCATCAATTGACTATAAATAGTTAATCTAGTTGTAAATGTCATACTTGGCTGCCTTCCAGTATAATCAGTCGATGGTAAGCAAATACTTGCAAGCATTGATCACGGAGTCATATGGTTTTGTCTTGTCTTGCAGTTGGCAACTCTTCTCAACTACAAGATTATTACTAATACAACGTTTACCATATCTAATGTGGTTGGCCCTCAAGAGGAATTCATGTTTGCTGAGAAACCCATCGAGTTTCTGCGGGCTACCTGCACCAGCATACCTCAAGTAATTAAATTATCCTTTTTAATTATATTTATCTTTCCGACTAATTAAAGATGGTTGTATTACACAAATAGAACAATATTAAAGCTTTATCTTAATTTTCCTTCATTCGACTTCGTGCATAAATATATAAATGATGATGATGATGATGAAGATGATTATCTTGACTAGTTTTACCTCTTGTTGAGAGGACCAAGATTGGGTTTTTGTATGCAGGCTCTTACAATGCACATGGTGAGTGGTTGCATACTCAATCAACGCAAGGGTCCTCTTCATTAAGTGGAGGAGCTTTCAATACAATGGCCGAAATTGTACATTTTGTGCTTGCAGGTCATAAAGCTTTCAGAAGTAGCTTTGGCAAGTTCTGGTCAAATACATATGTCAATCCAATCACCATTAATTTTCTTCACTTGGGCTACTAAATTTATAGTCTAATATCCATAAGGAAGACAAGATGTGCTGTGTTACTTGTCAAGGTGGCCTGCATGAGCTTATATTGAGTTGTGGAAATGTTTGAATTTTGTTATATTAGATTGCTACCTTCCATCAACTTCATGGCTTCTAGTACATTAATTCATGCCAAAACATGACAACATATCTGATGAATGAAACAGCTGCAAATTAACTGAATGTATCCCTAGACAGCTACTAGACTTTTCTACAGCTGTTTAGATGAATTTCCTTCTTCAAACACTGAAACACTCTAATATGAAATGAATGGCCTTGATCCATGTTATGAAGTTGGATGATAAATTCTTTACACCTTGTAAAGATGATGCGTTGAGTTACTTTGCATTCCATATACAATTATTTTGCGAATAACGAGCAAATGCTTTATCTATATCAACTCCATTGCATCTACATGTAGTGGTACCAAAACATGACAATGGACCTGATAAATGAAGCAGGTTTTATTTATATCTAGAGTAATCTTCATGCATATCCCAAATTCAATCCCCCAGCAGTTTTTGCTTGTATGAGATCTGGTTTGAGACATGCATGGCCTACCTTATGGCAGCTCAACTCACAGCAACTAGCTTCCCATCTTCTAGATCCAGCTAAAGCATGATCTTGAGGAATGCACCAAGTGCCATACTCAATTCAATGAGCACCAAGCCCACCCACATCACTCCTCTAGTAACAGCCAGGTTCTTGTCTGGCTTGTGAAGAATAGAGCAAAGAGCCACACAGCCAATCCCCACAGTGAAGGTGATGAAGGTCATGACTACGTAGGCGTTGTAGAAACGCTTGAAAGTTGGCTCCTTTTTGATCTGGTTAGGGATGTTGAGAATAGAAGCTGCACTAATTGCTGCTATGAGGATGGCCACCTTGAGCATAGCCTTGTCTGTGAACTTCTCTTTCCCTTCCTTCCCTTCCTTCCCTTCTTTCCCTTCCTTTCCTTCTTTCGCTTCTGTCACTGAAGCCTTTTTATCCTTTGCATCCTTGTCTTCACCTTTCTGGTCCTTAGCCTCTTCTGTTTTCGTCTCTTTAGCCTCTTTGGCCTCCTCCTCTAGACTGGGGACTGGTAGAGGGACTATAGTTGCTGGGGATGGAATGGTCACAGCAAGGTGCTGGGGTTTTGTTTGTTGATGCATAGCCATGGATGGATGTGTAACAAGCCCGAATATACCTTCTTGCCAGGAATATACTGATGAGATGAGCTTACATTGAGCTATAAATAGGAGACTGTCAAGGATTGGCATCTGGGTTTTTTAATCAAGACAAGTATGAATTGAACGAGGCGTGTCAAATATGCACTGCTTGGAGCATATCGCGGGAGTTGTTGGTTGGTCTTGATCATTATTGACAGTCTGGAAGTGAGACTTTTGTTTTGTTTCTTAAAAATCAAGGAGGGGGGCTTAGAGGACTATTCTAGTCAAAAGCAATATGAACAAATTTATGGCAAACACGTTACGACAAGGTGGTGAAGTCCTCTTGTCAAACATAAGGGTGGATAAATGTCTTCGCGTGGTCGTACACTTCCATCTTGAATTGATAGATCGTATATATAAATGTGGTGTGTCTACAGTATTTAACTATTTAGCCTTTTGTGCCAATAAGAGAATCATGTGTTACGGGATTTTTTTTTAATTTAAGAATTAAATAAAAAAATAAAAAAATTTCATTAGACTATATATAAATTATCAATACCTTCTATGATTAATACAGAATAAATTAAACAATAGTCCCTCACACATCAGATGATCCCAAATTAATATCGTGTCACAATCTCACTTTTCATCAAGACTTTTTTTTAATGAGAAGACACCTACCTAATAAACTCACTTGAAATTATAAGTATAACCCATGAAAAGATTTCTATAATCGGCGTAGGTAAAATCCTCTGATATTACTATTAGGTCATTTACCACTATTAGGACTTGTTGGCTTTTAAAAAGGAATTATAATAGATATCATGAGTCTCTCTTAATTTGAGAGGGATTTGTAATAGATGACTTACAATAGATGTCACGAGCCTTTTTTAATTCAAGACAGACTTACAATAGACTTTCTTAATCTAAAAATTAGCTTAGTAAATAAGACTTTTTTATTACCCTAATACAAGACAGTCACATCATCCGCATGTGTGATAAATTTAACAACTCTCCTTTATACATCGGTCGATTCCAAAATCAACATCACAATCGGGGTCAATATAGGCAAAACTTAATACAAGTCACTCACATCATCCACATGTGGGATAAATCCAACAACTCTCTTTCACACATAAGTCGATCCCAAAATCAACATCACAATCAACGTCGACGTAAGCAAAACTTAATACAAGTCACTCACATCATCCACATGTGGGATAAATCCAACAACTCTCTTTCACACATAAGTCGATCCCAAAATCAACATCACAATCAACGTCGACGTAAGCAAAACTTAATACAAGTCACTCACATCATCCATATGTGGGATAAATCTAACAACTCTTCTTCACACATTGGTCAATCACAAAATCAACATCACAATCGGCGTCGGCACATTGGTCGATCCCAAAATCAACATCACAATTGGCGTCGACGTAGGCAAAACCTGATACCACTAGTAGGCTTTTGGGGCTCCCAAAAAGACTTGTAATAGATGTCACGGTCCTTTTTTAATTTAAAAGTTAGCTCAAAGAATAAGATTTTCCTAATTGTCTATATATAAGTGACCAATATCATCCACGATTAATATAAGATAAACCCAACAATAACTCCAGATGTTAAAAATAATGATCAGATCAATCGGTGTTTTGGTAGATTTTGACGTTCAAGTTAAGATTTTTTTTGGGTTTTTGATGTTCATGTTAGCCATTCCCTTCCATGTAACTCCCATGTACTCCACTGCAAGATATGTCCGTAACCATTCCATTGGTGAGAGTGAACAGGTTGGGTATTGCATTTGTACAGTACTCCATCAACAATTGATTGATGTCTTCTTCATGGATGCATTGGACTGGTCGGGAAATAAAATGACAAGTTGAATAGATGGACCAACAAGTCCAAGCAACATGCATGATGACATGAAAGGAATCATGGCTACTGGCAACAATTTGAGCAAGTTTTTCTTCTGGGTGTACAAAGTGATCAATTGTTTATACCGGGAGCTGATTTGTTTAATGACGTGAAAGCTTGATATCGTAAGCTGTTCATTGGCATCATGATACCCATATACTTCTTAAGGGGGGTTTAATTTAATCAAATATGGTATTGATGGTAATCGTGTGTCATTTTGGTGCAAAAAAGAAAATTTTCATGCTCTCCAGTTTGTTGTATAATTAACAAATCTTGAGGGTGCTCAAGTTTTTCGCAGTGCTGTGACAGCATATACTCTTTATTTAGTCTAACTGAAACAAAAGAAAAAAAAACCAAAGAGAGCCATATTGGTGAAAAACAAAACAAACAGAGCAAAGTTTTCCCCACAAAAAGAGACCTACGTAAGTCTCTGCTCAAAACAAAAAAGAGAAACCAAGGCTGAAGATAATCCTAGAAGCCGGAGAAGAAACCCACTAAAATGTTGACAACTAATGCCGCTAAGGCAAACATTTTGACACGGGTGCTTCCTGTAAAGTTGGTGAAAGATAGAGTGTGGCGTTGTGACAAAATGAGGCAGATCAACATGAATGTTTTGGGAATCGTCGAAGATATTATCGCGGTCTTGGGCGCCTTCTCCCAAAGATCGGAGCGAATGTTTAGCGCGAATCCCACAACGAATAAAAAGTGTAGAAGCTAATCTGAGGCACTCTTTCGTCGTCATAGGGAAGGGGAATGGAGGGGAGGAGAGGGGAAGGAAGGGGAATGGAGGGGAGGAGAGGGGAGGAGAGGGGATAGGAAGGGGATATGATAGGGGAGGGGAGGGCGATGTGAGAGGGGAAGGGAGGGAAGTGGAGAGAGTTATTCAGTAGAGCTTCTATATTTATACAAGGATAATTCATAATTGGACGGGATTATCCGTATAAGACTTGATAATATGAAAAAAGAAAAATCATAGCTTGTCTTAACATGGAATTAAATATCTCTAAAACAACGTATAATTATAGTTCATCTCAATTATTTAATAAGAATTTATATATAAATTTAAAATTTATCTTATTTATCTACAATGGGAGGAATATCCATGTTTCATTTAAAAGAAAATAGGGGAAAAAAGGAAATTTCGTGCATTTATTTCTCCTTGTATCCATGCACTCTTTAATAAGAGGAAGACTCATAATTTAGTCTAAAATTAAAAAGAGGAGATTTGACCAATTAAAATATAACATAATTACAAAAAAATAAAATAAAATATTATAACTTATCTTATCATTGAATTAGAATTATCACTAAAACATCATATAATTGTAGTTTATCTCATTTATTTAATGATAATTTTTCTATGAGTTTAGAATTTATCCCCAATATAGGTCATGTTCAACGTAACATCTTACCTATTTTACCTTAAGAGACTTCTTCGTATGCATCTTTTTCCTATTTTATAAATTTAATTAAACTACAAAACAAACAAACACACACACATGTACATGGTATATTTAAAACTTATTAATAAAATATCTATCAAGAATATTTAAAATTAATTTTTGAGAAATATTGCTATATTATTTTTATGTAAAAATAATAAATATTTATTTAATGTAACAAAAAATATAATTACATACAAATATTAAAAGTAGTTTTAATTTTAATAGTTAAATGAAATTTATTTTTTAAGATTTTGTTTCATATAGAATTATGCTCCAAATATTTTTTTTCTAAATAATAAATAACAATATATAAAATGTTAGTTAATTAAATAAAGTTTTAAAATTTTAAATTAAGAATGTATATTAAATAATAAATTTAATTCAAATAGTATAATTATTAAATTTATCAATGTTTTAAAATTTCCTAATTTAGGTAGAATTATGCTCCAACTCCTTCCTAATATTAAATAATAATAATAATAATAATAATAATAATAATAATAATAATATGTGTATTCAATAACAAATTTATTTTGAGTAGTGTAACTATAAATATATTGAAATTTATCAATATTTTCAAAACTTCTAATTTTGGTAGAAATATACTCCAACTTTTTTAAATAAATAAATAAATAATAATAATTAGGTATAAGTATTAATGAGCCTATAAAATTATAATGTCGCTCCAAACAATAAACTTTATAATATTTTTTTATTTTTCTTATATCAATCAACATATTAATAGGTTGATTATTCACTTTCACTCCTCCATCTTCCATAAAGGCAAATAAATCTTAAAGAGTATTTGATTTTAAACATGTCAAAATTTTCTCTTTTTTAGATTTCTTAATTTAAGTAGAATTATACTCCAATGTTTTCTTAATAATGGACAATAATAATAATTTTAAACCAAATAATTATTATGTGCTTATAGATAAATTAGATATATATTATGGGTTGGAATCAACTATAACCTAACAAAACCTATAATGCGACAAATATGAAAAAATAGTAATTTAATGTAAAGGGATTTATATCATTTAAAATTATTCAAATATCGAATGGATAGAGTTTTATGAGTGACAGGTTGTAAATGATCATCAGAATATTCAATTGACTAGACGTTTCGAACCAAATAAAACAAAATTGGTGAAAAATTAATTCATTGCATGAGTAAAATAATAAAAAACTTTGTTTAATTTAATAAAAAATATTTTAAATAATAATAATAATAATAACAATTAGGTACAAGTATTAATGAGCCTATAAAATTATATATCTCTCCAAAAAATAAACATTATAATATTTTTTTATTTTTCCAATATCAACCAATATATTAATAGGTTGATTATTAACTTTCACTCCTTTATCTTCCATAAATGTAAATAAATCTTAAAGAGTATATGATATTAAACATGTCAAAATTTTATCTTTTGCTTAGATTTTCTTATTTAAATAGAATTATACTCCAATGCTCCTTAATGATAGATAATAATAATAATAACTTTAAACCAAATAAATATTAAATGCTTATAAATAAATTAGATATATATTTATGGGCCAGAATCAACTATAACCTAACAAAACTTGAAACGCTACAAATTAAATGATTATTTAATATAGAGGGATTTATATCATTTAAAATTAATCAAATGTTGAATGGATTGAGTTTTGTGACTGGCAGGTTGTAAATGATCATCTCATTAATTGATTAATTAGACGTTTCGAACCATAAATAAAACAAAATTAGTGAAAAGTTCATTCACTGCATGAGAAAAAGAATAAAAAACTTTGTTTAATGTAATCAAACTT
Source organism: Piper betle (assembly GCA_033002965.1). NCBI lineage: Eukaryota > Viridiplantae > Streptophyta > Magnoliopsida > Piperales > Piperaceae > Piper > Piper betle. Next base: position 105,512 of record JAURVB010000579.1, on the reverse strand, counting down.
ATTTTAAATATAAATGGTGGCCGATATTGTAACCAATTTACTAGTTTAACTGATTTGATTTTCTTATTTTATATGTAACTATAAAACCCATGTATACTTCAACATCTATCTTGACCTAACTTTTAAATATTAAATCATTATTTTAATGAATATACTTAATTTTAAAATTCATTATGTAACACCCCAAATCCGGTTCACGCTCGTGAACCGAACCGGCATGTTACAGGCCCCGGTTAGGTCGGCTAACCCGAACCTAACTCTATGTGGATCCAATCTCGGCGTCTTAAGATGAAGATACGATCCATCATGAATGAATAAATACGCAAAATCCTAACATGGTACTACATGAATGACAAGCAATTCAAAATACACACCAATACAGTTACGATCAAAATTTTGAAATAAAACAGACAGGGTCTGCACTAAAAGTGCAATTAGGGTCCACCCTGTCAAAATAATATATACAGGTATATAAGCATATATCGACAATTTCATTACACACAATCTGATATACTATAAGCTCATTCTGGAACTTGGGTCCTAACCCATCATACTTTTGCTGCGCTACTGTGATCATTTCATTTCGTATCATTATCATGCCTCAAACATTTAATCATAGCATGTTTATTAAATAACATCATAAACAAAACATGAAACATTCAATCACCCAATGTGTGTGTGCAGAAGACCTTATTGCTCCTCCGTCCCGACCGGCACATCCATCTCGTGCTTATCACCTACATATATATAAGAAAAACGTCAGTAACAAGCGTTACTGGTCCGACAAGAAAATATCTATAATAAACTGGCTATGAGAGCAAACTCTCATATGAAAGAAAACAACGTATACTCCACGTGAACACTCTGAAGGGCACTACTGAGGAGCCACTGGGCTGCAGACCCAGTAGCATCCCGAACTTACTGCTGCTGGTACTGTGCTACTCTCAGCACTTCTTTTAAGTACTTCTCGTGAAACTTTATCCTAAGCCCTCTCCTTACCTCCATATTTCTCCTGGCCTTGAGCACGAAGGCCGAGTACTCTCAGGCAGTCACCTTTAGTACCCTTTGAACCACAAGTCCGGACATGCATTGTACTAAACAGTACCCGTAAACCTCCACGTTCTCCGGGTGTGAGGAACTCAAACGCGAAGTTGTCAGGATCCCTCGGGAATGGAACAGTTCGCTGGCACTAATCCAGAGCCCGCTTTGACTGTCACTGTAAAAACCCACGATTCGAGTTAGGGTTTTATATTCAGAACCGGTCGGGTCGACTGTTATTTTTCGAGTTGAGTCAGTTTCAGGACACGTGTACCGAGCCGACGCCGGTCGCGTGTATGAGCTATGAGGGTCATGCGTACCCAAGTATATGATGATAACGTCATGAACACAGCAGAACAGAATGAGTTATCAGAATATATGAGAGTATGCCAGTGATTTTTTTATTTTTATATACAGTGGATCGTAGAATTAGTTTTAGGCCGTTTACCGCGTTAGGACGCGTTACGAGCATTTTGGGTGGGTTGATAGTTTTAGAGCATATCATTATGATGTTTTGGTGTTATTTGATTTTACAGCATTTTTTCTGATTTTTATGGATTTTTTTAGGATTTAATACGACTTAGTTATTATACTTGACTCGAGCCGGAGACGAGTCAAGTCTTATTTACGAAATTGCCACCCAACCCTTTCTCCCCCACGCCCAAACCCTCACCATCGCGCCGCCCCTGTTCGCGCGCCACCGCCGCCACGGCCGACGCCACCTGGCCGCCGTTCGACGCCGCCCAGCCCAGTCACGGCGTCGCCATGCTGCCCCGACCAGGTCCGGCCCCAATCGGGCCGCCGTGACGCCGGAATCGTCGTGCATAGCGCCGCGGCCAACTTTTGGTCGCGCCGTCGATTTCGCCGCCGGCGACCATCGCCGCCATGATCAGGTGGTCGCCTCAGCATGAGCGACCACCCAGTGACCCTCCCCGACCGGAACGGTGGCCAGCGCCGCCCATCCCGGCCGGATCTCCACACCACCACGCCGCCGCTCTGTTTTAGGGATTTTCCGGCGAGCCGCCACCTCCGTTGGCCGCGTCGACCTCGTAGATGAGTCGGGCTCGCCGAGCTGGTTCCGAGGGTACCCAACACGACCCCTTTCCAACCAGTAGACGTCGCGCGGCGATTGACGCCGGAAAACCACCGGAAGTCGCCGGAAAACCGCCAGCAGCTGCCGGAAAACCGCCGGAAATCGGAATTTCTGGAATTCGCCGGAAATCACCGGATCTTCCGCGGGGCTCACCCAGTGGAGCCAGATCGAGCTTCGGACGCCGATGAGCGCCGAATTTGAGCTCCGAGACGCGCGACGGAACCCTAGCCGTCGCCGATTGCCGACGACGTGAGGTATAATTACCTCCGATTGATTTATTTAAAATTGATAATAATTGTTAGCATAGCATGCTAGGGTTGATTAATTATCATGATGAATGTTAGAGTATGAATGAAGTTATATGATGTGATTGATAGTGTATGGAGGATAAGTAGTCTAGTGAGATAAGTAAATATGAGCATGTTAATCGAGTATGACACAACTTAGAAAAATAGTATAAAAGTGGTATGAATAGGATGACTTAGAATTATTTTCACATTATGATTACTTGACTGTTGATGAATGTTATTCGTATGGTGTTGATTATATGACGAGTTTGATGCATCATTTAGTTAGCGGGCGTTAGTATTTAGTTTTGATGTGTAGGTACGGAATAGGAGCTCGCCGCCTAGGCGCGATGACACGCTTGGAGCTTCTACCAGGTCCGTTTAGGACTCGTCTTGTTTTACGCTTTTCTATTGTATGTTTATGTTATTATTTGCAGGACGGGTTAAGTGGTGTTTTATTGGATCCCACTTAACTCGGGTCATTTAATCGAATATTTTCCGGATTAATAACCCCTCGAGGATGAGATCCCTCGAGGATGATTTCGAAAACAAGATCCACCACAAGTTGCCTTCGGGCCTATTATATGAATCCCTTCCCAGGCCTATATATATAGTTTTATCGAGTTTTCAGTGAGACGAGAGATGGAGAAACCGACTGCACGTACCATGCAGAGGATGCCGTGACAGTCAAAGCGGGCTCTGGATTAGTGCCAGCGGACTGTTCCATTCCCGAGGGATCCTGACAACTCCGCGTTTGAGTTCCTCACACCCGGAGAACGTGGAGGTTTACGGGTACTGTTTAGTACAGCGCATGTCCGGACTTGTGGTTCAAAGGGTACTAAAGGCGACTGCCTGAGAGTACTCGGCCTTCGTGCTCAAGGCCAGGAGAAATATGGAGGTAAGGAGAGGGCTTAGGATAAAGTTTCACGAGAAGTACTGAAAAAGAAGTGCTGAGAGTAGCACAGTACCAGCAGCAGCAGTAAGTTCGGGATGCTACCGGGTCTGCAGCCCAGTGGCTCCTCAGTAGTGCCCTTCAGAGTGTTCTTGAGGAAGTATGATGTTTGCTTTCAGATGAGAGTTTGCTCTCATAGCCAGTTTGTTATAGTTATTTTATTTTCCGGACCAGTAACGCTTGTTACTGACGTTTTTCTTATATATATGTAGGTGATAAGCACGAGATGGATGGGCCAGCTAGGACGGAGGAGCAATGAGGTCTTGTGCACACACACATGTTAGATTTCTGAATGTTTAATATTGTATTATTATGTTATTATATTGTGAATGACATGATTCAAATGTTTGAGGCATGACAATGACATGAAATGAAATGATCAGAGTATGCGCAATGAAAGCATGGTGGGTTGAGGACCCAAAGCTTCAGAGAATGATGAATATAATATGATTAGATGTATGTGTGAATGAAATCTGTATGCTATATGTATATATGTATTGATATATATTGTATTTTGACAGGGTGGACCCTAATTGCACTTTTAGGGGAAATTCTGTCCGCTTTTATTTTAGAATTTTCATCTGATTTTGATTGTAATTGTGTTGGTGTGAAATTTAGGTTGCATGTCATCCATGTAGTATCATGTTAGGGTTTTATGAATTTATCCATGCATGACAAGTCGTATCTACATCTTAAGACGCCGAGATTGGATCCGCATGAGTTAGGTTCGGGTTAGCCGACCTAACCGGGGCCCTGTAACATGCCGGTTCGGTTCACGAGCGTGAACCGGATTTGGGGTGTTACAACATTGGTATCAGAGCCACTCTCGGCCGATTAAGATGTAAGATACTTTTATAGGTGATGTGTGTGCAAAGACTGCTCCAAGTCTAGCTGGCAGGTATGTTTTTATTTATTTTCCTTACATGCAGATTTTTATTGATAAGTTGTTTGGATAACAGTATATTCAGGACCTTGTTAGAAGTGTGGAATTACCTTAGTTAAGCTGACATGCCATATATGGATTGTTATCATGATATCAGATCACTTGCCCAGTTAGATGTGACCAGGGAATGTTGTAGTGCTAGCAGAGGTAGAATGGGTATAAGATTTCATCTTATACCAGATTCGGATGTCAGCAGATGTGAGCAGGAATCTGACAAGATTGTCTTGATGGGCTTAGAGACCCACTAGTTCTGTCCATCGCATAAGTGAAGTAGATGATTGACCAGATGTTAGTGTCTTGCATGTCACCACATTAGTCCTGTTTCCATGGGACATGGTGTACATGATAGGAATGAGTTAAAAAAAATAAATAAAAAAATAAAAAAAGAGAAAAAGGGGTAATAATAAGGAGCTTGAAGTATAGAGATATTAGCAAGCTAGTTGACACATAAGATGGACTACTTCCAGAAGATAGTGATGAGTGAGGATGAGTAGCGAGGTGGATCGGCAGTCTAATGGGTACCTCACCGCATCCCCTCCTCCATTAGTTTATGACCTACTGGTAGCAGTTTTGGCTTCACTTTGCCAGACAGAGGTCTCGATATGACAAGGAGAAGATTAGGACCACCATTGCGTATGAGATTTAATATTTGACAGGATTCTACTAGAGATTAGGCACCGGATCAGTGATTGCCATGGAGGGCCAGTCAGTACCGATGAAAGCAACCACCCCAGATTTGAAGAGATTACATCGAGTTCAGCATAGGTTTACCATCATAGGTGTCAGCACCATGATGCAAACCCTCCGGATCAGACACGCATGACTAGATAACCTAAGTCGAGTTGTTAACAGCCAAGATTTGTCAGAGACAATAGAGTGGATTTACAATGTATACGATTAGGATCAGATTTTTAGTATCTAGGTAGAATCAGCGTCGACAGAGTTATACAACCGCCGACCGAGTGCACAACCACCGACCGAGTGCGCAACCACCGACCGAGTTGCACAACCACCGACCAAATTGCACGACCGCCGACCGAGTTGCACGACCGCCGACCGAGTCACACAACCATCGCCGAGGTGCACAACCGCCGTTCGAGATGCACTACCACCGACCGAAGACGCACTACCGCCGTCCGTGTATTGCTCATCCGCCGACCGAGTAGATTAGTTAGAGCTTAGTAGGGCCAAAACTTAAGGAACACGACATAGCTATAATGGAAATTAGCAGAACAAAGAAGAGTTAGGAAAACTGAGGTTATTTGGATGAGATAGCATAGGATCCGACTTCACAGCTCCCTTGCAATCATGGTTTTGACCTGACACCCTTGGGTCAAATGTATATTGCAAGATAACCCCATCAGGCACTGTTAGTGACAGTCTCATAAGGATGCGCATGGACAGAATCAAGGAACATGATAGCATGACCTCCAGATGGAACGGTCACAATGATCAAATTGTGCAGATTGCATGCTAGTATACCCATGAGCTACGACCAGCATACATAGATTAGGCGGTTAGTAGATGGTCATACACGCAGTTTGACCTATTTAGTGTTGGGTCGATAGTGATAAGAGTTAGACTTGTACTAGAGGATTGGGCATAGATAGAAGGTTAGTGAGGAAGTGTCCTTTAGAAGGATATTGATTCCCTTGTGTTTCGCCAGCACGATTAGGTTCTCACCTTGAGATATAGGATGGAACCTTGCCCTGAGTGTAGAGGTACCTTTATGATACTGATTAGGGTTTACAGTATAGGTATATGTTGTAGACTGATCTTCCGATGAGGATTCTACCCCAGCATGAGAGCGATGTAGACAGAGACTTCAGACAGCACAGACTATGCTGGCCAGACAGTGATGTCAATGTATGCTCATCTTGGTTGATAGCTTTGCTTGAGAGTCTACCACAGCGGTAGTAGTCATGTGAGTCAAGATTAGTACTACAAATCGGTACGGGACGGCAGGTCACACACCACTGAAGAGCGGACGAGACATGTGTCGAACCTCATTATGAGTCCCCGTAGACTTGAGGAGAGACAGTGGTTCTTTGGGTCATTTGAACCCCGCCCGTTTAGAAGTGCGTGACTAGTACAGTATCGAGAAACATATGCCTACTGTTAGCTGATTGAACTAGAGCCACTTAGGAGCCGTTTCTGAGATTTGTCATTGATTGACTGTTCCACAGACTGATCACCTGTGGCATAGTAAATCATGGTGATCTTAGAGACAAGTCCATAGACCTACCAAGATTTTTGCCACCCAATGTGTTACATAGGGATTTTATCTCCCCTACTATTTGCATGAGACCTTAACCTTACCATAGATAAGAGTTGCGCAGCAGAAGCGTGTGGGCCCATAACCCACAGGTCCCAGGATTCCCCGTTTACCTAGCATCAGATATTACATGTGAGGATGAGATGTCCCCATTGAGAGTTCTTGAGCAGTGTGATTAGATTTCCATGAGATTCAGCTTCCCTTCCTATAACCTAGAGATGTCAGACATAGTAGAGTTTTCACTAGAGGATTCCCACTCAGCCATGTATGTATCAGTTCTACCATCAGTTTATCCAGAGGATTGAGATGAGTATACATTGACCAGAGCACAGAGCACAGAGCACATGCCACAGACCAGATGCTGACTCCACAGTTCCATACAGAGTATGTTATCATACTCCTTGAGACACGCTGTGTATGTACAGGTGTTCTCGCCTCCTTCCAGCAGTAGTTAGTAGTGGTATAGATAGTCACCGGAGCCATAGTATACATTAGAGTCATAGCAGCTACCCTTGTTCTCTTATGGAACAGAGTGAGATACATGACTCAGGACCGAGTCAACTAGAACCAAGTGAACGGTCCAGTTCCTTGTATAGGGACACTTGAGAGTTGGACCTAGACTGGCGACAGTGAGCCGTGCAGCTCATTAGGGTATCCACCGTACTTAGCAGGAGACTCATAGCAGGCCTTGAGGTGACTGTAGGACCTAGAGTAGAGTTCCTGCGAGTACATGTAGGTGACTGTTCACAGATGACGATTAGAGGGACATGGGTAGATGTTAGCAGGTAGGTCTTACCCTCGGCGTAGTTTTCCAGACATAACCCAGATTAGAACCTTGCGATACTCTAGAGCATCTGCTTGACCAACCTAGTAGGCCCTTAGGGGTGACTTAGGGTTTTTCCGCCGAGTTAGCAGTAGGGATCAGAACAGAAGAGAAGGATGATGGTCATGTCAGAACAGGCACAGACAGCTTAGAAATAGAATGTTGACATTGACAGGATCATAAGCAGAACCGCCATAACGGCACAGCTACAGTGAGGATTTACATGACTATCGAAGAGTAGAGGATACAACAGGTGTGTATCTAGCTTCCAGGTAGTAGTTCAGCAGAATCTCCTTGAGTTAAAATTTCGAGGACGAAATTTTTATAAGGAGGGAAGATTGTAAAAACCCACGATTCGAGTTAGGGTTTTATATTCAGAACCGGTCGGGTCGACTGTTATTTTTCGAGTTGAGTCAGTTTCAGGACACGTGTACCGAGCCGACGCCGGTCGCGTGTATGAGCTATGAGGGTCATGCGTACCCAAGTATATGATGATAACGTCATGAACACAGCAGAACAGAATGAGTTATCAGAATATATGAGAGTATGCCAGTGATTTTTTTATTTTTATATACAGTGGATCGTAGAATTAGTTTTAGGCCGTTTACCGCGTTAGGACGCGTTACGAGCATTTTGGGTGGGTTGATAGTTTTAGAGCATATCATTATGATGTTTTGGTGTTATTTGATTTTACAGCATTTTTTCTGATTTTTATGGATTTTTTTAGGATTTAATACGACTTAGTTATTATACTTGACTCGAGCCGGAGACGAGTCAAGTCTTATTTACGAAATTGCCACCCAACCCTTTCTCCCCCACGCCCAAACCCTCACCATCGCGCCGCCCCTGTTCGCGCGCCACCGCCGCCACGGCCGACGCCACCTGGCCGCCGTTCGACGCCGCCCAGCCCAGTCACGGCGTCGCCATGCTGCCCCGACCAGGTCCGGCCCCAATCGGGCCGCCGTGACGCCGGAATCGTCGTGCATAGCGCCGCGGCCAACTTTTGGTCGCGCCGTCGATTTCGCCGCCGGCGACCATCGCCGCCATGATCAGGTGGTCGCCTCAGCATGAGCGACCACCCAGTGACCCTCCCCGACCGGAACGGTGGCCAGCGCCGCCCATCCCGGCCGGATCTCCACACCACCACGCCGCCGCTCTGTTTTAGGGATTTTCCGGCGAGCCGCCACCTCCGTTGGCCGCGTCGACCTCGTAGATGAGTCGGGCTCGCCGAGCTGGTTCCGAGGGTACCCAACACGACCCCTTTCCAACCAGTAGACGTCGCGCGGCGATTGACGCCGGAAAACCACCGGAAGTCGCCGGAAAACCGCCAGCAGCTGCCGGAAAACCGCCGGAAATCGGAATTTCTGGAATTCGCCGGAAATCACCGGATCTTCCGCGGGGCTCACCCAGTGGAGCCAGATCGAGCTTCGGACGCCGATGAGCGCCGAATTTGAGCTCCGAGACGCGCGACGGAACCCTAGCCGTCGCCGATTGCCGACGACGTGAGGTATAATTACCTCCGATTGATTTATTTAAAATTGATAATAATTGTTAGCATAGCATGCTAGGGTTGATTAATTATCATGATGAATGTTAGAGTATGAATGAAGTTATATGATGTGATTGATAGTGTATGGAGGATAAGTAGTCTAGTGAGATAAGTAAATATGAGCATGTTAATCGAGTATGACACAACTTAGAAAAATAGTATAAAAGTGGTATGAATAGGATGACTTAGAATTATTTTCACATTATGATTACTTGACTGTTGATGAATGTTATTCGTATGGTGTTGATTATATGACGAGTTTGATGCATCATTTAGTTAGCGGGCGTTAGTATTTAGTTTTGATGTGTAGGTACGGAATAGGAGCTCGCCGCCTAGGCGCGATGACACGCTTGGAGCTTCTACCAGGTCCGTTTAGGACTCGTCTTGTTTTACGCTTTTCTATTGCATGTTTATGTTATTATTTGCAGGACGGGTTAAGTGGTGTTTTATTGGATCCCACTTAACTCGGGTCATTTAATCGAATATTTTCCGGATTAATAACCCCTCGAGGATGAGATCCCTCGAGGATGATTTCGAAAACAAGATCCACCACAAGTTGCCTTCGGGCCTATTATATGAATCCCTTCCCAGGCCTATATATATAGTTTTATCGAGTTTTCAGTGAGACGAGAGATGGAGAAACCGACTGCACGTACCATGCAGAGGATGCCGTGACAGTCAAAGCGGGCTCTGGATTAGTGCCAGCGGACTGTTCCATTCCCGAGGGATCCTGACAACTCCGCGTTTGAGTTCCTCACACCCGGAGAACGTGGAGGTTTACGGGTACTGTTTAGTACAGCGCATGTCCGGACTTGTGGTTCAAAGGGTACTAAAGGCGACTGCCTGAGAGTACTCGGCCTTCGTGCTCAAGGCCAGGAGAGATATGGAGGTTCGGAGAGGGCTTAGGATAAAGTTTCATGAGAAGTACTGAAAAAGAAGTGCTGAGAGTAGCACAGTACCAGCAGCAGATTAGTAAGTTCGGGATGCTACCGGGTCTGCAGCCCAGTGGCTCCTCAGTAGTGCCCTTCAGAGTGTTCACGTGGAGTATGATGATTTCTTTCAGATGAGAGTTTGCTCTCATAGCCAGTTTGGTATAGTTATTTTGTTTTCCGGACCAGTAACGCTTGTTACTGACGTTTTTCCTATATATATGTAGGTGATAAGCACGAGACGGATGGGCCGGCCAGGACGGAGGAGCAATGAGGTCTTCTGCACACACACATGTTAGATTTTTGAATGTTTAATTTTGTGTTGTTATGTTATTATATTGTGAATGACGTGTTCCAATGCATGAGACATGATAGAATGTGAATACGATCAGAGATGCGCAATGGAAGCATGGTGGGTTGAAACCCCAGCTTCAGAATGAATTCATAATATGTTAGATGTTGTGTGAATGAAATCATGGATGCATGTGTATATATTTATACATATATATATTATTTTATTTTGACAGGGTGGACCCTAATTGCACCTTTAGGGGAAATCCTGTTCGCTTTATTTCAGAATTTTCATCGATTTTAATCGTAATTGTGTTGGTGTGAAACTTGGTTGCATGTCATCCATGTAGTATCCTGTTAGGGTTTTATGCATTCATACATACATATAGCAAGTTGGATCTTCATCTTAAGACGCCGAGATTGGATCCGCACGAGTTAGGTTCGGGTTAGCCGACCTAACCGGGGCCTGTAACATGCCGGTTCGGTTCACGAGTGTGGACCGGATTTGGGGTGTTACAGACCTGGTAGAAGCTCCAAGCGTGTCATCGCGCCTAGGCGGCGAGCTCCTACTCCGCACCTACACATCAAAACTAAATACTAACGCCCGCTAACTAAATGATGCATCAAACTCAACAAACATCACACAATTCAATCATCAACCATAACAAGCAACAATTATAATGTGAAAGTAATTCCAACTTATCCTATTAATATCAATCTAATTATATTTCCTAAGTTACGTTGTACTCATTTATCATGCTCAAATTTACTTTAGTTCATCAGGTCACTTAACTATCATTCCTTGTTAATCACATCATGCGCATCTTTACTTTATTCATGGTCAAGACATTAATCATGATAATTAATCAACCCTAGCATGCTATGCTAACAATTATCATCAATTTTAAATAAATCAATCGGAGGTAATTATACCTCACGTCGTCGGCAATCGGCGACGGCTAGGGTTCCGTCGCGCGTCTCGGAGCTCAAATTCGGCGCTCATCGGCGTCCGAAGCTCGATCGGGCTCCACTGGGTGAGCCCCGCGGAAGATCCGGTGAATTCCAACGAATTCCAGAAATTCCAATTTTCTGGCGGTTTTCCGGCAGCTGCTGGCAGTTTTCCGGCGACTTCTGGTGGTTTTCCGGCGACAATCGCCGGCGGCGTCTACTGGTCGGAAAGGGGTCGTGTTGGGTACCCTCGGAACCGGCTCGGCGAGCCCGACTCATCTACGAGGTCGACGAGGCCAACGGAGGTGGCGGCTCACCGGAAAATGGCAAAAATAGAGCCGGCGGCGATGGGTGGCTCGATCCGGCCGCCCTGGGCGGCGATGGCCTCTATGCCGGTCGGGGAAGGTCGCTGGAGGGCTGAGGGTGCTGAGGCGACCTCCTGATCGTGGCGGCGATGGTCGCCGGCGGCGGAATCGACGACGCGGCTGAAATGTAGCCGCGGCGATTCCGGCGTCACGGCGGCCTGGCAGCGGCCGGGGCTGGTCAGGGCGGCACGGCAACGCCGTGGCGGAGCTGGGCGGCGACGATCGGCGGCCGGGCGAGCGACGTTGCACAGGGGCGGGCGTCGGGGTTTGGGAAGAAGATGTCGGGGGTGTGCGGTGGCAAAGCCGTAAATATTACTTGACTCGTCTCCGACTCGAGTCAAAATAATATTTAAGTCGTAAGAAAAATTCCAAAAAATTTGGGAAAAATCCCATAAAATCAAACAACACCAAAAAATCATAATGATATGCTCTAGAACTATCAACCCACCCAAAATGCCCGTAACGCGTCCTAACGCAGTAAACGGCCTAAAACTAATTCTACGATCCACTATATATAAAAATAAAAAAAAATCACTGGCATACTCTCATATATTCTGATAACTCATTCTGTTCTGCTGTGTTCATGACGTTATCATCATATACTTGGGTACGCATGACCCTCATAGCTCATACACGCGACCGGCGTCGGCTCGGTACACGTGTCCTGAAACTGACTCAACTCGAAAAATAACGGTCGACCCGACCGGTTCTAAATATAAAACCCTAACTCGAATCATGGGTTTTACACATTAATACTTATTTATTAATATGTATAGCTAAATTATCGTGGTTTGGATGAGTAGAATGTTTTATATTTTAAGGGCAAGTCGATATTTATTATATTACAATTTTTAATAAAATTAATAATATTGCTATGATATATAAAATAATGAAAATTTAATAGATATTAACCGTTCAAGTCAAGTTTAAATAGAAAAAAAATTGATTATGACAAGACAATATAAACGTGGTTAATAGTTATTAATGGCAAAAAGTTTTTAAAATAATAAATAGTTATGATGAAAACATTTGATCAAATTGTAAACGAGTCATTTACAGCGGAAAAACTGTTTGGCTATATTATTTATTTGGAACTAAGCTATTAATTATTTTAAAATTAGTTTTATAAGAAATTATATTTCATTAAAAAATATAATAGATAAATAAATCTCGAGTCAACCTCAACTCGGTCCGAAATTTATCTAAAACCGGCCCAAATAAATCCCTCTCCTTCTTTCTCCTCTACCCTGCGAGAACCCTAAACAAACCCTAGACGATCGGCGGCGGCGGAGATGGCGGCGGCGGCGCAGTCGGTGCAGTGCTTCGGGCGGAAGAAGACGGCGGTGGCGGTGACCCACTGCAAGCGCGGCCGCGGCCTTATCAAGATCAACGGCTGCCCCATCGAGCTGGTCCAGCCCGACATCCTCCGCTTCAAGGCCGTCGAGCCCGTCCTCCTCCTCGGCCGCCACCGCTTCGCCGGCGTCGACATGCGCATCCGCGTCCGCGGCGGTGGCCACACCTCCCAGATCTACGCCATACGCCAGAGCATCGCCAAGGCCCTCGTCGCCTACTACCAGAAGTACGTCGACGAGCAGGCCAAGAAGGAGATCAAGGACATCCTCGTCAGGTACGATCGCACCCTCCTCGTCGCCGACCCGCGCCGCTGCGAGCCCAAGAAGTTCGGCGGCCGCGGCGCCCGCGCCAGGTTCCAGAAGTCGTACCGTTGATGAAGCGCCTCGCTTGATTGATTCGTTGGGGTCAATGGCTGCTTACCATCATTTCGAGTTTTGTTTCGAATTCTGAAGGGGATTGATTGATCCGTTAAAGTTGGAAGCTTTTTTCTTTTTGGATTTTATATGGTAGCTTATATGATTATGATGATGTTGTTCAGACTGTTTTTGGTTTGATTTCGACTATAAAATGTTGAGCTTTTATGATCAAAATGCTAGCACATTCCTTACGGAGAGCTTTGCTCTTGTGGTTCATGCGACGGTAGCTTTGGTGGGTAGTTTTCGAGTTCTGTTTACAGAGTTAAAGGGGATTATCAGCTTATATGATTACGATGATAGTAGTGATGTTACTACTATCGTTGTGTGTTTGATTTTGTCTTTAATTGTTGAACTTTTATGATCAACCCTGCTAACTGTGTGCGAAATTTTGAAGTTGTGTAGCTTATATGTCTTATGATGATATTGTGACTATGGCACACTGGGGGTCATTTTCTTTATGCTGGTGCAGTTCTATTCTGTTCGATTTATGTTAGATGTTCAACTTTTGTGATCAAACCTGTTGAGTATCTTAAAGATTTTCAAGCTGTTTCTAATGGATTGTGGTGGCCTTTTGCTGCCTGTAAACATATGAACTGCTATGACAATCTTGATTTGATTATGATTACTGTATGCTGCAATTCCTCCATATTTAACTTCTGCAAAATTTTTAGCTTGTATAATCAGTCTTGCCAGTACTTGGAATTTTTTTTTTTTTTGCTGATTGTTTCTTAGATGTTGACTGATAGTAGTGTCCTTAGTCCTCCATTTTGTACTAAGATAGTAGTGTCCTTAGTCCTCTCTTTAAACTGATAGAAAACCTGTCGGTAGGTAAATTTTTGATGGTTCATGTCGGCATGCTGCTGGAAAATTTGTGTGTTGTGTATCATGATGGTAGATTCTGATTGATTGAATAATGATATTCAAGGTGTGCTAGGAGTATCTGATTGGCTGTTTGGGAATATAAAAGGGCCAGAATTTCTATGTTTATCTCAATATAGAAATTCTGCGGATCGGTTATGATGGGTTTGATAGGAAATTTTCTGTTGAATTGTAATCTTGAGTAAGGTCTTCGTGGTTGAACCATAAGCGTCCTCTCTGATAATTGTTTTTTGACATTTTGACATCAAACAGACATCTTTTGCATTGTTCTGGACATGTTATTTCGTTTGTTATGAGTGATTGGCTAGCTGTGATGGATATTCCTGGTGACGCATGCGTGTGGGTGTGCGTTTCGCGATGTGTTCTCGGCATGAGCTTTTCGTTCGCTTTAGTGTGTGTGGATAACGTTTATTTATGTTGGGTTCAATCTCTGCTTACAGCTTTCTTCAGTAAGTAGCTTTTACGGGCGAAAAAGAAGGTTAGGCTTTGTATCGAATGATTTGCGTGAAACATAGCTGATTTGTGTTAGAGAGATGAAAAGCCCCGATTTATCGTTCAAAGTATAAATCTGCTTTCCTTGGGCGAAGAGTGAAACCATAAGCTTAACTGGTTTGCTCTCCCGTAATTGGTTTTTTGTTTTTGCTCTTAGTTTGGTGATTGTTTGCTAACCGGTTAAAATGTGTTCCTGGGCAATTCGTCGGGCCAAGATTTGATTGGGTTGTTCTAACTTGTCACGGCAAATGTTGGATTTAATGTCTGTATTTACCATCCAACCAGTGATTGATGGTTTTTCATAGTAAAAAAAGAAACAAGAAGAAGAAAATGGAATGATCGATGGTGACTAGGTAATAGCAAATTAGAGGAGACAAAAGAAAGAGATGTAAGTGAAATAAATTTTGGCTTTAATGGTGACCGTTGTTACAACCATAGTTTTAAATACAGGTTTAGTCCATAAATACTGGATTAGTCCGTCTGACCGGATGTACGGGTAGCGGAACCAAGTCCGGTCTGGTTCTGCCTAATGGATTATTATTTGTTATGCAAGTGAACCCGATTGTTTCAGCTCATTTTTGAGAAAATGTTATAAATAGCCAAATTTTAATGTTTTTTATCACATTCAAAAGTTTTAATTTATATTAGATATAGTTAGACTTTAAATTGATTCATATATTTTTAGAATATTTGACTTATAATATTTGCTTTATTGACATAAATACACTTAATCTAACTTTTTATTTTTCTTACATTTCATATGATGAATAATATTTAGCTTTCTTAAAAAAAATATTCATAATAAGAAAATATTAAATAAAAAAAATTTTTAATTTCTAATAAAATATGAAAATTTCAAACAACCAAAAATTATATATTTTATTTATTTTTTTATTTTTTGATGGTCTAAAATTTTAAAAAAATACTTTTAGCTCGTAAATAATAGGATTTTAGAGTCTATTAATTATTTATTCATTAAATTTTTTATTTTTATAGATAAAGTTAATAAAAATTATAATTTTTATCCATTATCTACTTTGGTATTAACAAAAATAAAATTTATGGGCATTTTTGTTATTAAATAAAAAATAATAATGAAATTTGGTCATAATTGATATTATTAAAATTTTTAAAAAGGCTATATTTGATATAATTTTGTAAATTTAGTTAATTTTGAACAAAATTTTAAAATTTGAATATTTATGGTATTTTTCACTGTTGCACGAATTGGCCGATTTCGAATGTAATCAGCCAATTTAAATTGGATCGGCAGCTTGCCGATCCGATTTTGGAACCGAATTGACGACCAACTCGACCGATTTACTCTAATTTTGACTGAGTTAAATCTGATTCGGAATCGGGGTAAATCGGGAAGATTCAGTTTTTGGGTAAATGACTAAAATACCCTAGGTATGATATTTATTAAATTATTTAAGCATGGGTAAAATTGGAATTTTGATTTTAAAAGCTTAAAACTTAACCCCCCCCCGCCGCCGCCGTGCTTCCTCGACTCTGACCCCAGTTCCGTCCGGGCTCCAACCTCGACTTCGACCTCAACTCCAACCGGGCTCCGACCTCAACTCCGATTGGCCGACATCGCTGTGGAAACGAGACTCGCTTCTGCCCTCTGCCACCGGGTTCTGCCTTACTTGTAGGTTATTTTTGCTTCGATTCTTCTTGTATATTATTTTTGCTTTAGAGGATTTGATCGAAGCACTAGATTACCGAAGCCTCTAAGCCCAAGATTGCATTGTCGAGTAAACAAATCAAAAGTGTACCAAGCCAAGGAAGTCTTGAGAGAATGATAACAGATAGTGAAAACTGTATACGGGCTATAATTGTGATATTTCTGTGGAGCAAATGTTCTTATTCGTCATCCACCTAATGTGGCTATATATGGCAGAGACCGGAAATATTGCCCGCAAAAGAATATGTTTTTTGAACCAAGTTGATTACTTCTTACTTGTTTTTATTAGAATTTGCAAATGTGGAGCTTGTAGCTAGTTATGAAGGTGACAATCAAATACGGACAATTTCATGAGCTTTAGTTGATAGGATCCATTTGGTTCCTGGAATAGTATATGTCTAAACTGGTTAAAACAGGTCGTTCATAAACTTTTAGAATTTTTGTAAAAGCTTAAAGTGAACTTTTGGTTGGTGCTCATTTGTGTTTCTGAACTGGAATCAGAATCAATGCAATTGAACATCATTCGTTATAAAGCGTGATTGGATATTGAAATCAGTTTTATTTTATTTTTACATGGATAAAACTTGTAGAATGTGCAAAAATCAATTGGAGCTGTTATCAAAACTTGCCTCTGCAAAAAAATTTGGTGGTGGGTAGCTCTTGAAGGCTTCAAGCTACCATTTCCAGATAATTTAGGCTTTATCTCAAGTTTGTCCTTTATAGGATCTTCTGAAAACTTTTACATTTAACCTCATGGGCTTATGTGTTTATTACTGTGTTTTTTTATTTTTTACAAGACAACTTTTTAGTCACACCCACCCACTAGGTTGGTAGTTCATGCGTCCAAATTCTATGTGTGATCTATAAAAAGAAAATTATATGTTATTCACAATTGTATGCAATTATTTAAAATTGTATGATGTTCACAAATGCGATAAAAAATTTGCAATTGTATGCTATGCAATTTAATTGATTCAAGTTTAAAATTCATTTGATTTGTTATATGTCGGGTGTGAGTGTTTTTAAATTATAGATCTCATACCAGATAAGTCACAAAGAAGATGGATTTTAGATGGGAATATGACAGACCAGTTTATGCATCTAAGAAGCAAGTCATATGTAACTTTTGTAAAAAAACCATAAGTGGAGGGGTATATCGCTTCAAGCAACATATTGCTCGAGTCAAAGGAAATGTTAATATTAATGTACATATTGACTCCCAACATAATTTGTCTTTGCCTCTTGAACCTGAGGGACTTCATATGAGTGGGAGTTTTATGCCTCCTTTTACGCAGGGGTCTCGTGTTAATAGAGATGATAGCTCTACTTTTCTTATTGGTGATAATGATTCAGACTCCGAAGATGATTCAGATGATGAATTATATGATTTATTAATAATAATTATGTAAAATTGTGTTGAACATTCATTTTTTAGACTTGTATTAATATCTTGTTGTTATTATTTGATACAACACAAATGATGATATATCAAATATTATACTTATGACATTAAGGTATGGTAATGATAAATTGTGATGCTCCTTTATACTTATATTAAATTATAAATTTGTGTATTTATGTTAAAAAATTATATAATTATATATTTCAGGTATTTATGTTATGAGTTGTCAAATTTTTGTATATAACCAATTTAGATTGATTTAGGCCGATTCAATTGAAATGATTCCTATATGATTTAAACCGATTCCGATTCTAATTCCGACTTCATCAAAAACCAATTCTAATTTGATTCTAATTTACACGTGTTTTCCCCTCATTTTTTAATAAAATCAAATAGGCCCTAATTATCCAAGAAATACCCAGTCAGGTACGGTTGAGAGTGCTCCGGAGAAATGAAACGTCTGCGTTGACTGGTTAGAATGCTCCGCAGAAATGAAAGGACTGCGTTGAGAATGCTCAGCAGAACTAAAAATAAATTAGGGACTTGAGCTCATGACATGGGCCCTGGGTGGTAAATGCAGCCTCGATCACTAGGCTTTGACTTAGTACATTGTACTCATTTTTAATAATAATAATATTTATTACTTGGTCATTATAATTAATATTGAAAATTTACTGTTATAAAATGATAATAATTCTTCTTAATTACCTAAATATCTTTAATATAAGTCTTATTAACACAATTTTTAATTTTTAATATATTAAATATACAAATTATGACGTAGAATAAGACGCTTTAATTTTTTTAAAGAATTATGTGCTTAGTGTTAATTTATTTTTTAATCTAGTAAAATGTATTTAATTCAGTTGAAGTATGCATGTCATGTATGATAAAAAATTCACTATATTGAGCATTTAAAACTATAACTATAATTTTGTTTACAAACAAAAAACATGTTGTGCAGCTACGAGAGCCAAAAGTTTATCTTACGTCGCAAATTAGTATGCAAATGATTATTTCAAAATAAGATAAAAATTATAAACGAAAAATTATTGAAGATGAATTTTTCAATATATTGATGATTTTCATTTATGGTAAAAAAGTTATTTGGTAAAAATCTTGTTAATTAGTTTAACTTTTTTTTCAAAAGCATTTTTTATCTAACTTTAACGAGGAGATTTTTTCAATATTTTTTAATTTAACTTTGTTACCTTTAATTTGTTTCAAAATTTCACATAACAATCTTTTAAATGACATCAAGCTTATTATTATGCTATTTGCCTTGGATGGGTATGGATGACCAAATAACCGATTAACCGACAAAAATTATAAACTAATGATTTTAATGATATTTTTGAAATTCATTACTAAATTAGAGTAGAAAATTATTAAATCTAAAGCACGTTAATTTTATGTTAGACACCGTGCCATAATAATATAAGTATATTCATTCAAATGTGTTTACAAAAGAGAGATTTTAAATTTTTATATTAATTGATGTAAGAAAAGTAAAAAAATAATGACTAGCAATTATATAAATGAAATCTTGAAGTCATTGTGAGAAAAATATGTGTTTTATAATATAAAAAATGATTAAATAATACAATAAATAGAGAATGAAAATAAATTTTTAGTTTGATGAAATTTTAACTATATTTGATCGTGATTGACTTAATAAAAAATTTTAATATTAAAGAACCAATTTTTTATTCAAAATTAATTAAACTAAAAAATGTTTACCTTGAAAATAATAATAATAAACTTATCTGATGTTTGAATCACCCATGTACATACACCACGCTCTATCATCATCATCATTTGCTTAATCCCAAAAAATTGAAATTAATGTTACAAATTCTTTCCTTCCAAGTACAAGTTTAGAGTCCACATAAATGTAAATAACAAGAGTTTTGCTGGCCTGATGCCCTTCTTAATGCCACCCTAATCATTTATCCGCACTTAGGACTGGTAATGTGAGATCCAACCATCGAGCAGATATATAAGCATTAATAGAGTATATGGTAATAAACACTAATAAAAGTATGATAAATAAATATATATATTAGTATTATATATTTTCTATTATTAATATGTTCTTCCTTTGTGTGGCGTCGATTGGTCACTTGTCGAACAAAACATTATTCACGTCTATCCACTTAACATGAGGCAAAAATTGGCCGCTCACGATCAAAATTCTTCAAACAACTAAGATCATATACGAATAAAATTCCATCGGAATAAAATTTATTTTTATCTCATTTTTATTATATTATCTAATCACTTTTTTCATTACAACTATTAATTTGTCTCACAAACAATTAATATCTCATTTATATAATTATTATTACTTTTATTTTTTTTAGTTTATCTTGCATCAATTAACGTAAAAACTTAAATTAAATTTGTTAAAAAGTATTTAAATAAAAAATATTATAATACAATAAAAAATTCAAAAAATTACAATGAATGTGTTTACAATTTTTTAGCTATCAATAATAATTTGGTAAAAAAAAATTAAAATATAATTTATATTATTAATTTATAATTTGTATCCGCCACTTTCAATTTCATCCGTCACCCAAATTCGGTCGCATCCCCTCCCTCTTTCTCACTCCCATCTTCCCCCACTCCACCGGGAAGACGCTAAGACGAAGGTGGTGCTGCCTTCCCATCGAGCCTCCGAGTCTCCGGCCTAGGAGGCCTTCACGGGTGGCAAGCTCCATCCCCCTTCCCTGGACTCCCTTTCCAATATCGTCGGTAAATCTTCTAAGGTTGCTGGTTTTGTTTGTTTGAGAAGGTGCCTAGAAAGGAAAACATCCTCTTCGTTAGGGAAGTAGCCTTGGTCGATATTTGGAACAATACGACGTTTGAACATGAATATGAATAGATTGTAGTTTCATGTAGGATGTTAGTTTTGTTCCAGATGTCGTCCCGTCGAAGCGCCTTGCTTGATTCATTTCGAGTTTGGTTTCGAATTCTGAAGGGAATTGATAGCTTAAATGTGCGAGCCTTTTTTTGGATTTTATATGGTAGCTCGTATGATTACGATGATGTTGTTGAAGACTGTTTTCTGTTTGATTTCGACAATATAGTGCGCGGACTTCCATGATCAAAATGCTAGCACTTTCCTTGTTGAGATGGCTGCTTGGTGTACTTTTCTAGTTCTGTGTTAAGTGTTGCAGGGGATTATTTGGATAAGTGTGTGAGCTTTTGGATTAATATGGTAGGCTATAGGATTATGATGATGGTAATGATGTTCAGATATTTCTTATGTTCTTAATTTTGGGTTATAATTGTTGAACTTTTATGATCAACTGTGCTAACTGTGTGCGAAATTTGGAAGTTATGTAGCTGGTATGGTTATGATGCTGTTGTGACTATTGCATGCTCGGGATCATTTTGCTGCAGTTCTTTCCTGTTTGATTTATGCTAGATGATCAAACCTCTTAAAGATTTCAAGCTGTTGCTAATGGTGTGTTATTGATTGAATTTACATTTTGGTGATGGATTGTTGTCGGTTGTCATTTCTGTATGCTACAATTCTTCCATGTTTTAACTTCTGCTAGATGTTTAACTTCTATAATCAGTCTTGCTAGTACTTTGAAAATTTTTATTTTCTTTGCTGATGGCTTTTTATTTATTAAATCAACATTTTGTACCACGATTGTAGTTCTCTCTTACTCCGACCTTGCTGATTAACTATTTGAACTGATAGAAAACCTGTCAGTCGGTAAATTTTTGATGGTTCATTTTTCTGTATGCTGCTAGAACATTTGTGTGTTATAATATATCATGCCGGTAGATTTTGACTCATTGAATATTAATATACAAGGTGTGCTATGAGCATCAGATTGCCTGGTTAGGCGTATGAAAGGACTAGAAATTCTATGGTTTTTTCCATATTGAAATTCTGCTGATAGTTTGTGAGGGATTTGATAGGAAATTCTCTGTTGAGTGATAATATTGAGTAAGCTCTTCTAGCTTGAACCGTAATCTTTGCATTCTCAGCGTGAGGTTTTGCCTGGATGCGCGTTTTATGATGCGTTCTTGGCATGTTGTTTTCGTTCGTTTTAGTATGTGTTTAACTTTTAGTTCTGCTGGGTTCAATCTCTGCTAACTGCTATTAGTAAGTAGCTTTTGCTGGCAAAAAAGAAAATTAGGCTTTGTGTTTTGCGGTGACTGACATTAAATAAACAATTTGCGTGAAACATTAGCTGAGTTGTGTTAGAGAGATGATAGGCCACGATGTCTCGATCGAAGTCTAAGCCTGCTTTCCTAGATTGAAGTAAAACCATATGTATATCTCCCGTAGTTGTTTTTTTTGCTCCCAGTTTGGGGATTGTTTGCTAACTAGTTAAATCGTGCACTTAGGAAGATTTGATTCCGTTGTTCTAACTTTTCACGGACAATGTTGGATTTAATTTCTGTTTTCCGGACAAGATTTGATTCAGTTGTTCTAACTTGTTGCGGCCAATGTTGGATATAATTTCTGTTTTCTCTATCCAACTAGTGATCGATGGTTAGATTAATTTTATTTTTTTAAAAAGTAAGTGATTGATGGTAACAAGGCTAATGGCAAATTAGTGGAGACAAAAGAAGATGCAAGTGACCATAATCCAGGCTTAAACTAGGTCACTTCATGTTATAACTCTCTTGGTATACAAATGGACGCATTCTAGGGTGTGGGAATGGGGCAAACGTATCATACAAAATTACCAGATGTACATTTGTATACTTATTTGTTCTTTCTGCTTCCTTCATAAATACTATTTTTCCAAGTATACATCCTGGATGAACAATTTCCCAAATGCTAAGACATGCACGATATTTCCAAAGAATAGTCGCTGCCTAAATTATCCAATTGTCAAAAGATGTCTTCTTTCACTTGATCTCAAGAAAAGGAACCTAGATGTATGATTTATGCAATCATAAATGGAAAAAAATGATAAATGAAAAAGTATTGACCATGTCCTTTTCGTGATATCAAACTATCAATCGACTTTCATTTGGGATTGAGACCTGTAGCTGTGAAAAAAAAGTTTTGAAGTCAAAATATTGTTATTAAATAGTATTTTCTTTTTAGAAAGCAGTTCCTTGTTTAACCTTTTTTTTCCCAAAGGAGAGTTTTGGTAATTTTTTTAATTTAACTGTGCGACTGCTATTTAGACAAATCAATTAAAATGAGTTATGAATTGATTTAAACCAGGTTTAAATTAGCCAGGTCCAAAATTTCTCATAGAATCTACTGTATTTTTTAATAACATTAACTTTATTATTATGCTATCTATAAGAGAATGACAAAATTCTATAGAAATTCAAAGTGTTTACAATTGATTATGTTAGAAAAAGAACAAACTTAGTGATTGACATTTTTTTGGTTCGACCAGATGATTAATTGAGTGATTGACAAAAATCATAAACTAATGATTTAAGTGATATTTTAAAATTTATTAGCAGATTATGATACAAAATTATTAAGCCTGAGCTACATCAAGCATAGGTGTAAACTCTATTTATTCAAATATTTTCATGATTTTAATTTTTTGATATAAGAGTAAAAATAAAAAATAGTGATGGTATAAATGGCGTGCTAAGTCTTTTATAAAAAATATGTATTTTATAGCATAAAAATTAATTAGATAATATAATAAATATGGAATGAAAGCATATTTATAAATTGACCAACTTTTAATTTGATCGTGATTGTAAATGGGTCATACGAAATAATGAGGGTATGATTATATTTGTCTATGATAAGATAAATGAACATTATTGTCTTTCGAGGCCAATGATTTATTATAGCACTTGTTATAACAAATTTCTTATTTAATTGATTTATATATAATTAATTGGGAGTATTTAAAAATTTAATAATAGTAATTAAGTTAACCTCTTTCAATTAAAGAGATTTAAACTAATTATCTACAACAAATCCTTATCAGTTTTTTTATATTGTTAGTCTGTCTCCCTTCCCTCTCTTCCTCCTCTTCACCGGGATAACACTAAGACGAAAAAGGCCTTGCCTTTCCATCCAGCGCCCGGCGAGTTCCTTCCCGGCCAACGAGGCATTCACGGCAGGCAAGCTTTGCACCCTTCCCAGGCCTCCCTTTTCGATCACACCGCTAAATCATCCAGGTTTATTATAATGTGACAATTAAGCCAACTGATTTCGTATGTGCTATTTTTGTATGTCTGAGCTCAGTCAAATGATTCAACGACATGCTGAATTTGAGAATTGTCTGGGTTTGTGTACGGGCAAGTGCATAGAAAGAAGAGTATCATCTTCGTTAGGAATTGTCTATAAGATGTTGAAACTTGAATTGGCTGCAGTTGTTTTGTATAGGATTTATTTTTAAATTGGATATGATGCATATGCTTGGTTATGCTTGGTTATATAGTGGCTCTGGTGGGAAGTCTGTGCTCATTCTGATATACATGGGCAGTGGAGGAAGTTGAGAATTCAAGTTTTCAGAGCTACAATTTTAGGGTTTTTAATTTATTGAGGGGTGTTGGATGAAGAGCTCACTACTTCTTGTAGTTATGATTAATTATAGTGTTGATGATTGTCATAATGCCGTATGTTAGCTTGATGTTTTTTTGTTAAGAAAGGTGAAAACTTGTTACCTATTTATGGGCGTTCAAATAACTCTCATTCTGTGACCAAAAAACTGATGGTGTGTCAAATTTGACCATTTTGTTGAAGGGTAAACAAATCTGACCTCCTTGTCATTTACAAACGGCTTGCTAGGTTAAAACTGTTTTCTGTGATGAACATGGGGGAGGATGAAACTAAATGTCAAGAAACAGATGGTGCCTCTGAAGCGAAGGAGGATCCTTCCCTGGAGATCAAGGTTCTGTTCTTCGCCAGAGCCCGAGATCTTACTGGGGTGACTGATCTGTCTTTACAAGTGCCTCATGGAAGTACAGCCTCTGATTGTCTAACAAAGGTCTTCACGCAGTACCCAAGCTTGAAAGAAATAAGCGACTGCATGGTTTTGGCTCTGAACGAGGAATATGCCCCGAATTCGGTGACAGTGAATAATGGAGATGAGTTGGCCATTATACCTCCCATCAGTGGAGGTTGAATGCTTTCTGAAACACTCAGTACAGGATGGAGATTAACCCATCAATTGAAGGTGTGTTTTCATTTTGGCTTTACTGGTGCTGCTGAATTACGGAGGGGATGCTTTGGTTATGTACAACCTGTGCTTCCTCTTGCATTTTTCCCAGAATAATACAAATGTAAGCTATCATCAAAACTCTTGCTGTGTGTTGTTTTCTACCCTTAAATAAGATGAGATTGAACCTATGCTAATTGTATTCAGGTTGTTCAACCCTTAACCATGAACATTTTCATTCTACTTGTTTTCACTCGCCCTTATACTTATTCTTACTAATAAATGTATTTTTTTCATACTAATGAAGTATTTGCAGTTGTTTCAATGTGGGCATCGTTCAAGCTCGTGTAGAATATAGCTCATAAATTTTTTAAGGAAGAGTAAACCTTCATATAATGAAGAAAGAGTCACATAGATCATACACATGCTCTTCCACCATCAGAGTTTGCTAATGAAAGATGGCGAGTGGACTGCTTCAGATCCACAACCAGAACTGGCCACCTCTAGCTGCGGCGGATGTGGCGGATGTGGCGGCTTGGCACATCCAAATTTAATGGATGCGGCGGCAAAGGGTGATGCCATCTCCGACTGGGAGCTGGCAGATCTCAATCCGGGGATCAGCAGCCAATAGCTCTATCACAATGTCCCTATAGTAGTGTTCATAGTTGCACATTGGTGCATCCGGTAGTGCGACCATTGATCCGTTCCAAAGTGTGTTGTCATAGCCAATGACTCCACCGACTTTCACCAGGTCGATCAGCCGGCAGTGGTAGTTAAGGTAGCTATCCTTGTCCGCATCTACGAAGACGAAGTCAAAGTATCCATGGTACTTCTTCTGCACAGACCGGTTTGACTCACTGAGTTACTACCGAGTTGATTTGAACTCGGTTATAATTCAGGTTCAGTCAGGGGAAATTCAAATGTTCACAGAGCTAGGTGAAGAACGCTTACATCTTGGACCATTTGATCCAGCACAGGCAAGGCCGGGCATTCCCGGAAATCGATCTTGTGGGCAACGCCGGCCTTCTTGATCACCG
Organism: Piper betle; assembly: GCA_033002965.1. NCBI lineage: Eukaryota > Viridiplantae > Streptophyta > Magnoliopsida > Piperales > Piperaceae > Piper > Piper betle. The sequence goes on along the minus strand of JAURVB010000579.1, from coordinate 79,635 downwards.
GCAGGCCAAGCTTGTAGTTCTCCCTGTTTATGTCCATGGCTAGTACCTGTAGGACCGGATAATTAAGCATGTTAAACATCTTTTAATTAAAAATTAAAATAAATATCAAATAGTGTAATTCTTAAATCGTTTGAGCTTTTAGGCAAAACAGTTAAATTATCATGATTTACAAATTCTTACTGTGCCATCTTCGGGAGGGCAAGGGCGGTGGCAAGAGAGAATATCCGGTGTGAACACCGATTTGCATGGTCTTCTTGGCGTTGATGAGCTTGAGGAGCATGTTCAAGAACTGGCCTTCATCAGCAGAGGTGGTAATAAGATTCCTGCTCACCATTACAGCAACGCTTTATTAGACTTAGCTTTGATCATCTTTATCAAATATGCTATAAGAAAAGGGTCTCTCAATTCCTACCATGGATGTTTTGAAGTAATTTCTCTCAGCTCCTTCATGCAGTCTGGCTCTCTTGGGTACACACTAGTTTCCAGTATATACTGCAAATTATGAACACAAGGAAATTCATATTATCAATTCGTCTCAGTAATGAATGTTAACAGGAAGTTGGCAACATAAGATTGAAGTATACATGTATAGTTAAATATATAATTGCAAATGGCTGTGAATCAAGGAAAATGCAGTTAATACTTGGTAAAGAGCATCGCTTTGAAGGAGACTCCTGTGGCCAACATCTTTGTGCCTCCCTGACTGGTTCCGATCCTTGGCTTCTGCTGCCCACCCCGGTGCCATCTTCCTCCTCTCTGTATCTACTCTTCACCTTAATCTCTACTGCTAGATGAGGAGAAGATAGAGGTATATATAAAGAAGGGAAGAGAAGATGGCCGGTGGGAGAGAGGGACGGGGTTGGACATGAGAATCCGGGTGGACCCCACAAGGGGTGGACAAGAAAAGCACAAGCGTTCTCCAATCTTCCTGCAGCTGGTCTCTATCAATCCACCAACCTCTCCCTTGCTTTGTTCAAGTTTATGATCTAAGTGAGTTTCTTGCCTTATGATTTGAACTACCAATGACCTTACTGTTGGAGTATCATACGCCATTGAGCAATTAACAGTTAGCTGATCAGCTTAGTGTCATGCAGATGCAATGCTCCCAACAGCAAAAGTTTACAGATAATAAGACTATAGATATATGGTTCTTTACATTTACATTGTAAGGAACAAATTACAATTGTTTATTGGTATAATTGGAGGAGCAGAGCAAAACAAAAGCTACCCACAATGAAATAGCAGTGCCCTGATTAATGACGAGGTCTGATACTGGGGGACATTTACACGAGGAGGAGTGCTTGGCGGTGAGGAATCCCAACCTTACGCTTACGTTCATGGTTCGTCCGTTTGAGCGGCAGGTTGTAGGTGAGGTGGGTCCTTGTTGGATTTAATAAAGGTCGTCGTTTTTCCTATGATTTCTTATTAGAAGGAACCTCCTCTGCCACCATTGACAAGGCTGAGACTTTGGAGAAGTACATACTGCATAGTTCATTTTAAATGTGGAGGTTGAAATGGTGTTTTAACTTGACTGGGATGTTTTTATATTTAGGTGTGATTTCTTGTCATTGGTATTCATCACATGATACGTTAGGATGAAAGTTTTACCCGTCCTTCGGAGTTGGGTGCTAATGTTAGATTTTAGATGTTAGACCAAATTTTAGCCCATCACAAAGGCGCTAATAGAATTAGGCACTGTAGTTATGTGACACTTTATTAACCGGAAATTAGGAGTTTGACCTTTACTTAAGCCTACTAGTTTACTTTTCAAATTAACTTAGACATTTATTTGCCCATTGATGTTTTATTTTTTCCCTTAAGTTGACTTCGTTAATGTGTGTTTAACGCCATGCTTTGTAAGAAAATAACGCGATTAACTTTCGTGTTTTAAGTTATTAACAAGGTAAAAACGCATCTCTTCTACTTCCTTTTTTCGAAAGCAATTTTCTTCGTTCTTGTTCATCAAACGGAGTCTACATTTTGTTTGATTTAATAAAATTGGTTTGTTTGTTTTGGGTTCAAATCGAGTTTCTCCGTGTTTGAGCGGATTTGAGTTGAGCTCACAGTAGCTAATTTTGTATTTGATAGTGTGAAATTGAGATTAAATTTTATTTCACGACTCATCTCTATTTGTCTTAATCCCTACATGTAAATTAATATAATCAAGCGTCAAAACTTCATATTTTTGTCTATTATGGTTCTTTAATTATGTTTAATTATTATCTTTCCAGAGTTCTTAAGAAATAATGCATGTACATCTAAAATCTCACTTTCTTATTTTAGAAGATATCAAATTTTGAATTGAGCCAACCGAGCCAAGTCAAGTCAAGTAGGCACAATCTCACGTTAATTGATTCCGGTAAATCTCCCGGGGAGGTTTTAACGGAGTCGAACATCGAGCAAATCGAACATCAAACCAAACCGAACAAACCCTACAAGTCGAACCGAGTCATTGGCCCCTACCCATGCTTGCATCGAATCGAATCAGTTTCAATTGAGTCAAACATCAACCCAAATCGAGTCCCACGGCCCATCTACAGCACAATTCCACGGCCCATTAACAATAAGCCTAATAAAAACTAATTCGGCCCATCAATGCAAACAACTCCTGCCCTACTCCGCCGCCTCCGCCGCCTCCGCCGCCGCCGCCGCCGCCGTCGGTGCCGGCAATCGACCTCCGGCGACCAGTCACTAGTGCTTCCTGGTCGGAGTGGGGCAGATTGCAGGGCGTTTGTGCCTGGTGAGTGGTGCATTTTGCTACTCGATTGCTTTGTTCTTTGATAGAGGCAATGTACGTTCTTGCGAGGGAAGATTTATGCTTTTCTGCCGTTTGGTATGCCGTTTTTGCTGATCGGAAGCTGTTTTTTTTGGTAACAGTAATAGTAGTGTGTTAAATAAAAAGAGGTTCTTGAGTGTGCAATTCATCGTTCATTTGATGAATGCAACGTTTTTTATGATGAGATGTGTTTGAGAATGTAGTCAGAAGCTTTTTTTGCTGTTATATAGTAGTAGTATTAGTAGTAGTAGTAGTAGTAGGATAGTGCATATGAGAGGCTCTTGATTTTGTATTTTGTCGTTCATTTGTTGAATTCATCCGTTTTTTATGATGATATGTGTTTGGGAATGTAGTTGGAAGCTTTTTCTGCAATGGTTGCAGTGTAGTGCATAAAAGAGGTTCTTGAATCTTGATTGTGTAATTCTGTTGGGATACATATTTGACTGATGTTATGACTGTATCCTAACAAATTCCTTCGATCGGTTGATGGATTCGTCCATTTTTTTATGCTGAGATGTGTTTGAGAATGTAGTCAGAAGCTTTTTTCTGTTATAGTAGTAGTACGACAGTGCAAAAATGAGGTTTTTGATTGTGTAATATGTCATTCATTTGATGAATTCATCCGTTTTTTATGATGAGATGTGTTTGGCAATGTAGTGCTTCGAAATGCTTGTAAATTGTAAGTTGTAATTGTTTCCAGGACATTGCATTGTGTGGTACAGTAGTAGTGGTAAGACCGTATGGTGTATGTGGGATTTTTTAGTTCAGATTGTTCAATGTGGTTGTGACATTGCTTGAATCTCCCATGCTCGTTTTCAGGAAAAAATAAACAGTTTTCAAGTTCGTATCTTTCTTCACCAATTGAGTTATTGAATAGCTATTCTGTTCTGAAGCCCAATGGCAAGCCTCCTGCTTACTGGTCTTCAGATCCCAGGCTCTTCTTGTTTCTTCCGCCAGAGGTTCTCTGCCTCATCTGGATGTTGTAGAATAAGATGCTGCATGGCAGCTGCGACAAAGAGGCAGTACAGCGTGACTCTCCTTCCTGGTGATGGGATTGGCCCCGAAGTGGTGTCTGTGGCAAGGGAGGTCCTTACCGTGGCTGGCTCTCTTGAGGGTGCATATTTGTGTTTATAGTCACTTCAAGATTTGGGTTTGAGAGGTTTTATTGGTGAATGAGATAAAACTCTGTTGGCATTGATAATCTGAAATGCTGGAAAACATAGATTAGTTCATTGTTAAATGAACAAACAAGTAATTCAGACATTTTCTATTAAGTTTGAATATGAGCTTCTAACGTTAGTGTGTAGTTAAATTTGGAACCATGAAATTCTAGTTTGCTTATCTGAATTGATCTTTCTTACTTGAAGGGATTCAGTTTCAGTTTCAAGAGATGCCAATTGGTGGAGCTGCTTTAGACGCAGTTGGAGTTCCCTTACCAGAGGAGACATTATCAGTTGCCAGACAATCTGATGCTATTCTTCTTGGAGCCATTGGAGGGTACTTTTTACCTGCTTTTTGTGATTTTGCTCTCAGTTTTTGATTTTCTTGATCTTTTGTTTTCTCATAGTTTTTCTTCATGAATTTTGATGTAGATTTTTTTCGTTTCATCTAATCAAGTCAAGTAGTATTGATATGTACATAAGTCCCTCCCACGTGTCTGTATTGTTAATTTAAGTTTGTGTAATGGTATTGCTTTGCAGATACAAATGGGATAATAATGAAAAGCATTTGAAACCGGAGACTGGATTACTCTTACTTCGATTAGGTCTTAGAGTTTTTGCCAATCTGAGACCAGCTTCTGTTTTACCTCAAGTATTGCTTGGCTAGTCTACTATAAATCTTGTTGTTGTTTTATAATAATTAACATTCCCTTTTCATTAAGAGAAACAGTTTTTTTCTCGTGATCTTTTCAGTTAGTTGATGCCTCTACCCTGAAAAAAGAGATTGCAGAGGGTGTTGATATCATGGTTGTTAGAGAGCTGACCGGAGGTCGTCGTTTGTTTGAGATCTCCATGTTTATTGTTCTGCTAACTTCTTATTAGCTAAATTCGTATATGCTTGTTACAAGTTTAAATGTTCGTTCATTGGTTGAGTCCAGGGATTTATTTTGGAAGTCCAAGGGGGTTCAGAACTGATGAACAAAATGAAGAGATTGGTTTTAATACTGAGGTTTATTCTACTAGCGAGGTAATTTCTTTTCTATCTGTAAATTGGGAAATCTGTATGCTGTATGCTGTATACATGCTGTCGGAACTTGTGCTGTCAAAATATAGATTGTTGGGCTGTAGTACTCGTGATGTTGTCCCTCTGTGCATTTATCAGTCAAAGCTGAACATTGTCTAAATGTTTGACCATCCCACTTGGTTCCCTAGAATCTAAAGAACCTAAGGTGTGTTTCAATCGGTTTAACTACCAAAACTTGGGAAATTGCATTGAGAGAAAATCTAGCCATAACATACGAGAGGAGCTCTGTTTGGTCATAAAGTCACAGTATGCAATTTAAAATTCAGGGGAATTCCATTGTTTTTTTCTATCTTAGGAAGGAACTCGTGCATTTTAAAACTAATGCTTCTCTTAGTGAGTGAGCCTTTATTTTATTTATAAAATGCTACAACAGATTGATCGAATTGCACGAGTTGCATTTGAGACTGCTCGAAAACGACGAGGGAAACTCTGTTCAGTTGACAAAGCGAATGTCTTGGAGGTATTAGAGAATAAAAAATAAATATTAACACTTGTTATATATGATCATGAGATGAAAACTCAGCATCTGTGCCATAATGTAGGCGTCCATGCTATGGAGAAAGAGGGTAACACATATTGCCGCAGACTACCCTGATATTGAGCTGTCACATATGTATGTCGACAATGCAGCTATGCAACTTATCCGCAACCCAAAGCAGGTAAATTTCTGTTATGCTTTTCCCTTTTGACTATTTATGCCACATCATATGATCGGATCCAACTGTTGACTGTTTGACAATTCACATTTGAGTATGGCTTTGCAGTTTGATACAATTGTGACAAACAACATCTTTGGCGACATACTCTCTGATGAGGCATCTATGCTTACCGGAAGCATTGGAATGCTACCATCTGCCAGTGTTGGTGAATCGGTAGGTCATGGTGATCTCCTTTGCACATCCCTTTTTGCCATTTCATTTGGAAGGTGGAACTCATGTGATCCTTTTTATGGCCTTTTCAGGGACCTGGCCTGTTTGAACCTATTCATGGCTCTGCTCCTGACATTGCCGGGGAGGTTAGAAATTTCTTTTGTTGCAATGATGGGCACTATTATTTATACTTTGTGTGGCTTTTTTAACGTCACTAAAAATGTTCAGAACAAGGCAAATCCTTTGGCAACAATTCTTAGTGCCGCAATGCTTTTGAAGTATGGTCTAGGAGAAGAAAAAGCAGCAAATAGAATTGAAACAGCTGTCCTTGATACTTTGGATAGAGGATTCCGCACAGGAGACATTTATTCAGTTGGATTGGTAAGAGTTTCTTTTTTCTTTGTTAAATATGAATGGAAGGCATGATTAGTATCTGCTATTAAATATAGGTTTGTGCAACAAACACTTGTAGCCTGTCATGCACTTGCTGTTATAAATTGTTTACTTCTGCAAGCTTCTTGTTTTTCATATGAAGTCAATGCTTATGCTTAAGTAATCATTGTTTTTTTATACAGAAACTGGTGGGATGCAGAGAGATGGGTGAAGCAGTTCTTGAATCTGTTGGTTCTCAGCGGGCCCCTGCTATTACGTGAGCCCACAATCTGGAGATGAAAAATAGAACAGCCAGAAATAGTTGACACTACATCTAAATATTAGCCGGGATTGGGAATATAGCATTTGTCACATGAAATGCTTCAAATTCACGGTGAGTTGAAATTGCGGTTGGTAAGTTGACAATTAGTCCGAAATAATTATTTTTGAGGTGATGAAGTCAATGAGTAAAAAAATATGGAGAGAAACGGTCAGCTATCTTTGGTTCTTCCTTGTATGGGGAATAATGTTGTATGGGAAGTATTGCAAATAGCACTTAATTAGATCATCGTATTTGCTCTTAACAGCTTTGAGAAAATGTAGGCCCGAATAGCGGCAAATCTTTGGATGTGAATTTTAATAGGATTAATGTCTCTTATCCTAAGCTTTAATCAATGTATCGGTCAATTAATTTTCCTGTGGGAATATTATATATTATAATAATGCCTGAAAGGTCTTCATCTTCACTGCTTGCATTAGGGAGCCATGCAGACCATTACGAGACTTGTATAAAATTGACCCAGAACAGAGTAAGCAGATTGAGAAGGTAAACAAAAGGGAGGAAAAGTTGACAGATCCCACAAAGCATTACAGCCGTTTGGTTCGATAGACCACGCGAGAAAGAAAAAAATGTAAACAAATAATTTGCCTGCTAATTTTCATTTGGATGGATAGAAAGAAAAATCTGCAAATTATTGAGCTCATTTTTTTATCATTTAATTGGTATTTTCTATGAAAAAATAATTATAAAACAATTTTTCATCGTCATAGAAAAGTGATTTTCTTTTTTATATTTTCTTGCAAACCAAATAAACACGAATATAAGAAAAAAATATTTTTTCATGCTTTCTTTTTTTCGCACATCCAAACAGACCTTACAAGATTTTCACCCATTCCATTAGAACTTATGTGATGTAATAAATACAAAATTTTTTCTTGCACTGGCTGCAGCACAGAGTAAATTACAGTGTGCTAAGGGTTCTCAGACAATCTGCAAACAGAAGGCCAATTGGATTCTCTTTAGTGCTTTTCCTCTTTGGAAGGAAGAAACGCTTTTGGATATAGTAGAAGCATGCAAAGTGGACGCTTTTGGATCCCACCTGAGAAACGCTTGCATTGCCAACCGCAACCACCTGCCTCCCTCTTCCACCTTACATCAATCAATTGTGCACTGCCAAACTGTAGAAACTTGCTGTTCCACACAAAGAATGTATCACGACATTGTTGAATCAATGATAAAAAATCACAGCAGAGAAATGGTTTGAACCTGCATTAAAAATTATGAAATACAAGTCTCTGATGCAATACATAATTTCGAGTCGGCACCTCCACTGATTAGAGTCTCCTTTCCACCAATCAGCGCACAGTACCTGTATGTTCACTTAAATAATTAGATAAGCCATCGGACACAAGTCAAATTTAAAGGAATATATAGCCTACCTTGTCAGTATAAGAACTAATTACTGCCAGCGGTCACTGAAACAAACATTGCAAAAGAAAAAACATAAGTGTGAAAGACTGCCTTCCATTAGCCAAAAAAAAGTTGTCATTTTAGCTCAAAACTAGCCCCTTTAGATGCAAGAAAGATGGTCAACCCCTTTCCTTAGCTTGCCATAAGCCAAGGAATTGCTGAGCTAATGCCTAAAAGCTGATGTTCACATTAGAAGAATAAGAAACAGAACCACATACTGATGTTCTCAAATCCCATAATATTACTTTCCCATCATGAGATGCAGAAAGTAAATGAAATCATGACTTCTTGTGCCATTTGCAATAAGTGATCCAAGATTTCTTTGATAAAAATCAGTATTCTGGAGATAGAGTTCCTGAAAGAATACAGTCAAATATTAATCAGATTCAGAAAATAATCATTTACATAATGTAGAAAGGACCTTTTTACTAATTTTCTTTACCTGGCTTACGTGTATCCCATACCCTCAACACTGGATAAGAACCACCAGCAGCTATGAGAGCAGAACTTTCGCCACCAATGTCAATGCAATTTAGTGCTTTACCACAACTCTAAGAACAAATAAAAAAAGAGTTAAGTGTTATACTGATTTGCCCTGAACTTAACTATATTGTCGTTGAAGAAAATATTTAGCAGTTCTTTTCTTAACATCTTGAGTTTTTGGGACAAGTAGTTAGATCATCTAAAATTTACACGATATCAGCACCAAGAAACGTTTACTTGCCCGTGAGGAGTGTTGAAGTAAATATTTAGTGGTTCCCTTTCCTAATAGTTCGTCCTTTTGGGGTAGGTGGTTAGATCATCTAAATTTTACGTTGTCTATTTTAATCCTCATTCCTCATGAGCTCACCAATCATCAATTCAGTTGCAATTTGCATCTTTAACAAATACTATCAATATCGTATATTATAAACCATAAAGGCCAAGATTAAGTATTTTCTTCCAACATCATTCACATTACGTAATTAATCATCGAATCCAAAAATCTCCCACCATGCATAGACATATACACATTTTTAATATTTAATGAAGAGAGATCATTTTGAGTTTTCAAAAGACTCAAAAAAAACAGCAACTTATCCTCACATACTAAATTAAAATGGTCAGATGAAAGCAAGGTATCCTCACATACCAAATTAAAAATGTCCTTGCCAGTCTCTATATCCCATCTCCTTACTGAGTGGTCCCATGAAGCAGAATATACACTTCCATGTTCAGGCTAAACCACAGAAGACACACATTGTGTATGACCTACAAATGTAGCAATAGCTTCACCCTACATTAAATAAAAACATTGAGAGTAAAATGCATCTGAAATGCTTAAATTAGCAGTCAAGATGGTAGAAATATAAAATAAAATAAATAACAAAAATAAAAAACAAAGCAGAGAATAGCAAACATGATGAAAATTATTGAACGAAATCATCAACTCATCCTAATTTATAAGGCATGAACAACTGAAACCTATGGATAGAATAAAATAGAAGTCTTGATAATGCAAAAGCACAAAAGAGAGTAGACATTTTAGCACGGGTACCAGAAAGGCTTATTGGCATGCATCAATAACATAAAGATTCCAAAGATTTCTAGCAGTATGACAATTCATTTTGTCGCCACCAACACACAAAATATGACCATGTATGAAGAATAATGACCAATGTTTATTCCGGGCAATCCACAATTACACTGAATAATTCCAGTCTTAAGTTTAGTAGTGAGGAAAATTAAATTGAATGGAGAACAAACCTCTGACTGGGACTCTTCATCCAAAGCCGTTGGAGTTGTAACCTTCCTTTTTTTAACCGACACAGATGCACCTTCTGCATCTGACTCTCTTACATCCCATAACTTGACAAAGCAATCCCAAGAACCAGAACATACCTACAACAGAAGGAAACATATAAGACTTAGTATAATAAACATAAAGCATGAACTTAAAGAAAAATGCAAAAAATAGAATAATAACTTTTTGCATGTTCTCTGCACTTGTACGGGTGTAATGTACAAAACTTTGAAACAAAAATGGTTTAATGCGCTGAGGTTATACAATCACAATCCAGAAAGAAAAAAGAAGTTTGGAATTTTCCAATCAACAGACTAAAGCTGAATGAACAGACAGACCTTATCTTCCAAAGGTCCAACCGAAACACATTGTACAGCCGAAGATTGACCACTTAGAATTTTATATAATCTGATCTCACTTGAATAGCCATCTGTAGCATTACTCAGAGAACCATCTACATCAACCTTTAACAGGATAGAATTAAGGTTGGGGTATATTGGTCTAAAAGAAGCACATTAAGTGTTGAACTAGATCTCCATACCTTCCAGAGTCTCAGTGTTCGATCTTTTGAAGCAGTAGCTATGCAGGAACTGTTGTTTCTTCCTACACATGTAGAAGATAGTGTTCGACAACATAGATATTTACTGAATCTCATACTTGACAAGATGGCCTTGACAACAAAACAACTGCATTGCACACAGATACTTGAATGATAAACTCAACAGAAACAAACATAATATCAAATTTATGAGGTCAGACTCTACCAGTCCAAGTAACCCAGACAGGGGCATCATCCCTGCCTAATGCAAATCTTAATTGAATATGATCAACAGCTTAAAATGAATGTGTCATGGTATTACATTATCAGATTCCTCTTTTCTACTATTGCTACATGAATAATTTGAAGAAGGTAAAACTCACCAGTAATAAGTCTTGTGATTACCCAGTTCATAAAAATCAGAACACATACAACTCTTAATAACACCTGAACGTAGAGTGTACGAAAGTAGAGCAACTCTCAAATAGTCATTTTACCTTTAGGCTTGACATAACAAATAGCAGTAACTACATCAATATGTCCCTTCTAAATATGTGTGCATACGCCACCAGATTTCCATATCCTAGCAAAATAAATGTACCTTTCAGTTCCATGGTATAAGTTTATATAAGAAGAAGCACTTAATGAAGTCAAAGAAGTTAGCTACAGAAACAAATGATTGGGCTCTTTACCTTCCAAGGTTGTCATAGCATCCTGTCAACATGAAGCTGAAAGAAAACATTGTGTATCAAAAAAGTAATCATCAGTCAAGCAAATTGTATTCCTAGTCCTACTAGCCAAAACTGCTTTACTGAAATAAAAACTGAACTGAGTGTTTATTGCTGACTTAATTCTTGACACTTCTAAACAATTCAGCAAAAAAACGTTCCTGCATCCCTTACATAACAGCCCTACGTACAACCATCTTCTGACCTCGATTAAAAGAGGCCATTGTACCAAAAAGTACAGTATGTGTAGAATGTAGATAGCTAAAACAAGAAGACATGCCCAATCGATACAACCAAAAAGAAAAAATCAATCTTAGTACCAAACAAAAGAGGGCGTCGATTCACAAGTACCTGGGATGGGAGCCATCAACTGCACTCACCCAGTCCAGGTGTAAGGACGGATCCTCTTCTTTTCAAGGAACCACGGCCCTTATATATTCAATTTCAAGTACCTTCTCCTGAAATAAGTAAAGAAGATACATTATTATCACAAAAAAACGAAGATAATTACCTGTATATCACTCGTATATACTTGTCGATAGGATAAACTATTTGATAACTGGCAATAGTATTCAACCAGTACAACCCTTAAGGCGAGGGACAATCAAACATATCGGTCATTCACAATCAAGCTTAAAAGAGCTGCTACAGATGAATGAATAACTATGGCATTGTAACTAAGCGTAAAGCATTAACCACAATCAGAATTCTAATACTTCTAAATAATTAATCCAAAGGCATACTTGCGTGTCATTATCACAAAAGTTAGCACTTAGCAAATAGCACGACAATAAGAAACCACAAATATGCTCATAGAAACGGAGCTGGCCATCTCACACATTTCCTAACTTAAAAAGAAGCTCCAGAGTAATAGTAGGCATCTTCTTTGACAAATATGTCTGATGAGAACGCCGGCAATAATAAATAAACTTTTGATTAAGCCAAGACATCAATTAGGATTACCATTGAAATGTCTTTAGCTTGAAGGAACTCTTCAAGTGACATCCACACAAGCTTGCCGGCAATTATAAAATCAAACGGATGGTCTTCATACTCAGGGGGCAAAACGGAATTCACATAATCAGAAATCAAACAGAAAATCACTAACAAGCAGCTCAAAAAGCTTAATCGAAAGGTGCCTACTACTGCTGAGGAGGGTGTTGACAATCTCAGAAAGGCCCATCCTGGTGAAGTTGGAAGGCACGGCAATGGACGTCTTCGGAACCCGCAACGGCGGAGGGAGCTCCGTGGCAAAGCGAACCTGAATCTGCCGGCCGGTCTCCATCTCGCCCCCATCCTCCATTCTTCCACCCAAATGAGCTACGCTTACTGCAAAAAGATTCAATCTTTTCAATCACAACAACACAAATCCTATCCCCTTCGCTCCAAAAACAACAAATTCAATCCAACCCACTTCTTCATAGAATCAATTAAGAGCAGAACCATTGACATTGGGTCGTCACCAAGAAGAAAAAGAGCTAGGGAGGGCGTGGAAAAGCTTACACAGAGCAAGGCGGATATGAGTCGCCGGCGATGGAGCCCCGGCGACGGAGTAGGAGTCGCCGGCGACGGCGGCGGAGGAGGCGGTAAACCCATTAAAAGCTTCTAATTTCCAACTTTCGCCCCAAGATGGGCTTTTGAAGTGTTTGAAGCCCATCAACAAATTGGGCCCAAGCCCATCTACATTAAACCCTAATCATAAACCCTAGACCATGGTTGCATAAATCGGAATCGGAATCGGAATCGGTTTTCCAGTGAATCGGAATCGGAATCGGAATCGGTCTGAATCGGCCAAGAATCGGTTCAGTTGAATCGGTCCAAATTAATTTAATCAGTTATATATAATAATTTGACAATTTATAATATAAATATATTAAAATTAAGTATTGATGTTATTTTGATATTATTCTGTGTATTATAGTTTTTGATATTTTTAAATATTTTTTAAGATTTTTTTAAATTATTTCGAATTATTTATTATTTTTGACTCGAGTTAGACTCGAGTCAACTTTTAATTACAAGAATGCCACCGTGCGATTTTTACCCCCCGCCGCCACCGGCGGCCCGGTCGGCGGCGAGTCTCGCGGCGGCGATGTCGGAGGATGTCGGCAGCCCGGCCGGACGAACCGTCGGCGGCCCGGAGCTGGCGGCGGAGTCGGCGGCGATTCGTACGTGCCCGATTCGGTCCGGCCACGGGTGGGCGGCGACGATGCGAGGTCGGCGGCGAGGTCGGCAGCCCGGTCGGCGGCGAGCGGGGAGTCGGGGCGGCACGGCGGAGGCGGAAACCGGGCGGCGGCGGGCGGACGAGCGGCGGCGGTGTCGGGGGAGCGGGTTTGATTTTAGGTTTTTAAAATCCAAATTACCATTTTACCCATGCTTAAATAATTTAATAAAAATCATACCTAGGGTATTTTGGTAATTTCTTAAAAAACCGATTCCGATTTAAATCGGCCGATTCCGATTCCGATTTAAATCGGTCGGAATCGGCCGAACTCGGCCGATTCCGGGGCCGATTCGGGGCCGCCCGATTCGGCCCCGAAATCGGATCGGCGCGACGCCGATCCGATTTAAATCGGCCGATTCCGCACGGAATCGGCCGATTTCTGCAACATGCCCTAGACCACACATCAAAACCCTAACACTAGTGATATTTTTTAAGGATATTGATATGAGGTAGTCATTTTTATATATAAAATGAAGTTATAAAACGAAATTATGGTAAGTTCTATAGACTCTACAAATTCACATCAAACCTGTAGTATTTCTTTGCAATGTAGAGAGAGACTTGCATTGTGGCCTGTCTTATAAAACAATAATATTATTTTTCTTTTTCTTTTTAGTTTTATTCTGTTAAACGTCAACTGATCATATCTATTTTATACGGAAACAATTGAATTAAAAATCTACCCCAAATATTGTTGCATGAAGAGATTAAATTCAAACTTGTTTGTTTTAAGTTATTTTGTTTGTCTTACCAAATACCTTTACAAGCGCCGTTAAAAAACAAGGAGCATACAATCAATCTATCCTCGCAAAACCAAAAAAGTAAATTTTTAGATTGGTGACCCAAGTAACCAACACCACTAGAAATATCGCCGGACATATTCTCGACTTTGACATAACAACAACATTTGGACTTGTGTTTTTTGTGTAATTTATTGATATTTTGTCCAGTCTTAAGTGCTCAATCATGTCTAGTTATTTAAGTTTTTATCGGTTTTTATCATGTTTTTAATAATTTTTTTTTATTATTTATGTTTAGTTTTTGTTTGATTTTAATATAATAATAATAGTTATTTGACTATTTTTGAAGGTCACAAAGAAGGCTAAAAGGACAAGGGCAATAAGACTATGTAGAAAACAAAGAAAAGTATGAAGTTAAAAGGAGAAAATAAGAGCTCATTCAAGGACTTAATTGAGGACTTTGTCCTTTGCACTTTCTTTTGTCTCGAAGGTTGGATATACATGCATTTTAAAAAGGAAGAAGAAGATGTTCTTGTTTCAAAGGTTCTATAAATAGACTCATACTTCTAACTAGAAATGGGAGGAGAATTCATTCTTCCATTCTTATAAACTCTTAGATTTTAAAATTCAAAGGTCAATGAAGGAGATTCTTGTTTTTATAGATCATATCAATAGAGTATTTCTTCTCTTGTTTTCTTTGATTTTATTGTAATATCCTTCTTCAAGTACTCCTTGGTTTGATGGTTTTAATTCTATTATCTTTTATGGAGTAATTTAAGTTTGTGTTCGAGATGAGATGGATTGTCAACTAATGATTTGATATATTACATTAGTCGAAATTAAAATGATTTTCTTCTCCATGAGAGTTATATGTTTTATTAATTTTAATGTTTTTTATTTATTTGATTGATTCTTTAATCATAGTGGGCTTCAAAGAGAGAAGCTATATCAAATAATTAATTAAATAATAAATTGATTATTCTTTGTTTACAGGTGATGAATAAAGCACAACCCTAAATTGTAAACAATTAGTCCTAAGATGAGTTGGTCGATGTTGATTGGTTCGTTTAAGCCTTAGTATAAACAGAAGAGCTTATTCATGAAAGCAAATGCATTGACGAGAGAATTAATGGAAGATGAACTCGAAAAGGAACATTAGAAGTTAAATGAATTCGAAAATAGTTAATTCGACTCAAATAGAGACAATTATAAGATCGGAATTCCACCGTCTCATGGAAAATAAAGATTGTTTTTTGTTTTTTATAGATAGTTTGTTAAGTAAAATCAAATCTCTAGCATAATTGATATATATTGAGAATCTCAAATCTAGTGTTTTTGTTATTTTATTTCATTTTATTTTTATTAAATTTCTAGTTTAAATCCATTTTCATATCTTTGTCTTTAGATAATTTAGATCAAGGGTTTCAATTGACTAAATAACCTATTAAGATCACTTTATTATTTGATCACGACCGATACATTTGCCAAACATTCCTCGAACGTTCTGTACGAACATTAAGTATATAAGAGAAATAAGGGTGCTTTTGCAATCTCATAAAGAATACTTAATTTAGAATTTTACTTATTTATAAATTATCTATCTATTATTATTATTATTTATTGTATATAGTTTATCTGAAGCAAATGCCTTATAATTCTATATTTTTATTTTATTTATTATTAATGTACTTAATTTTAGTGATTTTCGTTCCGATAGTAGTGTGATAGTCAACTTATGGGCTAATAATATGTATTATCATTTAAAATTATTATTATCATCTATTACCAAGAGAATGCTCGAGTATAATTGTACTTAAATTAGGATATCTTTAAAAAAATTGAAAATTTTAATCTTTAGAATCATGTGCTCTTCGAGATTTCTTTTCTTCTTGAAAGATACAAGTGAGAGTGAACAATCAACCTATTAA
This sequence comes from Piper betle, assembly GCA_033002965.1. Lineage (NCBI taxonomy): Eukaryota > Viridiplantae > Streptophyta > Magnoliopsida > Piperales > Piperaceae > Piper > Piper betle. Next base: position 63,683 of record JAURVB010000579.1, on the reverse strand, counting down.
GATATTGATTCATGATTGATATTGGTAAAATAAAAATATTTTTATAATATTTTTATATAATTTTATAGGCTCATTAATACTTACTTAATTTGATATTTTTACTTTTATTAGTTATTATTAGAAAAACATTGGAGTATAATCTTTCCAAATTAGAAGTTTTATAAATAATGATAAATTTCAATATATTCATAATTATATTGCTCAAAATAAATTTATTATTTAATATGTATATATATATAATCATTATTATTTATTATTTATTACTAAATAAAAGTGTGCCTTAGGGCAGTTTTCCTTTATGAGGGGAAAAGCCTTTCTTTGGTTCCATTCCATGAGCTAATAAATCGTACTTAATTTAGAATTTTATTCATTTATTTATAATGAAAATAAATGCTCAAGGATTATCATCCTTTCGTTTAAAATTAAATATCGAAATCCTGCTCTTAATGCGGTCTATAAATACACGATCTCTTACTGCATTGTCTTTATGCCTCCCCCTCCCCTATATTGGCAGCTCTGGAGTGGAGGCAAGATATTAATGCATCTAAGGGTGTAAGTGGTGTGGTTGAAGGCATTGACCATTATTATTTGTTATTTTTTTGAGCATTAATTGCTAATGCATCATTTACGGCTTTTTTGAGTTTCGACTACTTGAATTTCGACTACTTGACGTATTTATGTATTTCTTTAGTAATATAAAATCCATACCAAAATGATAAATTTGGTGTTATTTAGACAACATATTTATATTAAATTAATTTTATAATGATATAATAGTATAAAATTTTAATTAAACATAGTAATAATACTACTTCTTAATTATATTAATCAATGTAACTATATTTTTTTATTTTAAAAATAAATAGAATGGGCAGAGGCTTCTATTGCTATCGTTTTAAAATAAAAATGGAGCAGTTAAATTTATCACTTTATTTTACTATTTTATAAATTGTAAAATAATATTATTTTTATTTTATTTTATTTAATTTAATATGATCGGTAAAACAAGGCCCTCCCTCCCCCGCGTCCCAAAAACGAAACACACTACAGTGTTGATGAAGAGAGCAGCTGGTGCTAACATTTTGATACTAGAAGCTACTCTGACATTAGTTAGGGACATATTCCATGCTAGATGCCCTCTCCCAATGGTCGGATTGGACGTTGACGAAGACGACGACGAATAGGAAGTGCAGAAGCGCCTTCATTTCGCTTGCAATTTTCAAACGTTCTCTCGAATGCAAGGTCAGATGGTCCTATCCCTGGCGGAGAAGCTAAGAGGTCCAAGGTCACAGATCATGTTGGACCATCTGACCTTGCACTCCTTGAAAGAGTGTTTGAAAATAGCCTGACGCAACGATGTACAGGCGAAAGGAGGGCTCTTCTCCACTTTCTATCCGTCGGCGGTTCCGTCTTGAGCATCCAATCCGACCTTTGGGAGAGGGGCGCCTAAGACGGCCCTACCTAATGTCATTGTAACTTCTGGGTGGGAGAAAAGGGGAAAAAGAAATAAAATAAAGAATAAAGAATATATCTATATATACTCTCAAGATAAATGCAATATAACTCTAACCCTAATTAGGTCTAAACACGTGGTGCACACAAAATATATGCAAACACACCCTAATTTATATAATATAATGGAAAAAAATACAATCCACTAGCTTGGCAATTAAGGCCGACGAGAATCTCAAACATAGACATGCTCAGTGCACAAGTTTGCAACAATACACAAAAATCCTCCCAGCGCCAGACCGATCGAATTGATCCCGTAATACTCAAATCAAGGCAATGACAAACCACACATAAAACACCAGGTTGACAAACCAGGTTTTACCGTTTGATTGTGGGCCTACCCCAAACCCTAATTGTGAACCCTAGACCACCTTAAAATTAAGGGTGCTTATCAAACAAGACGAGTCGTCGAGTTCAAGCATTCTCTAGCTTGATTTATTTATTTTGGGTTCAGGTCTGGTTCAAAACCGTTTGAGTCAAGTTAAGTCCGAGTTGAACACGAGAAAGTAAACTCGAGCATTATTGATATATATAGATAGCTATATAAATCATCAAAATATGATTGTATTTATCATTTTATTAATATTTTACATAAATAGCTATATAAAAAGTATGTAAATTATATTAATTGTTGAGCTTGAGTCGAGTCAAGATGTGATCGTGCTCGCTTGATTCAGTTTAAACTTTTACTTAGATGAAATCGAGTCGAATATCGAGCAAACACAATTTTGATGCTCTGTTGGCACCCCTACTCAAAACCTACCCGATATTTTTTTAGGAATTTTGATGCGAGGTAGTTAATAAAATTAGTTGTAAATTCTATAGCTGCTTCTAAATCTGTAAAAGAGTTATTGAAAGTGTAACGCCAATGGCCGAACCCCAACCTTTCGAAGATTCTATTTGTGAGCTGATAAAAATATATAACACGTAATTAGCATATCAAAATTAATGAGCCGGAGCTTCTAAGTTTGGCTTATTGCTAAGTTAGGTTCAGTCCATTTAATTTGGATTCATGTAATTTGAGTAAACCAATGTCACAAATAATTAGAATCGCTTTAATTCTCTTCATGTTGGTTTTTTTCTTTTTTTGACCCACATCAACTCCATTTTTTATCGATTCTCATTGATGAGCACATCTGACCCGCAAAAATGTGGGCTAAAGGCGTGTCCTAGTCAGGGGCGTTGACATTTTAACGCTCTATCACGACGAGAATGACTTACTTGTAAATAATAATAATTTTTTACTGTCGATTAAAACATTTGAACATTTTATGTTAATTTTTTTTCTAATTTGTAAAAGTTAGAATATCTAAATAATATTTACTTGAGTGATGCTAGGGTTGAAATTTCTTGATAAATATTCTTTATTTTTACAACTAAAAAAACTTTTTCCTCTTGATAATGTGGATTATTCGACACATAAGATAATTAATATTTTTTTACTGTGGTTGTACACAAAGATAGTGGATTTTTTATCACACTTGATCATATTAATCACCCCCAAAAATAAAAATTTATGGACATAAATTGCGTTTGAAATATTTTGAGCTTTTAATAAAACGAGAGGGGACTAATTACCATAGAAAGTACAAATTATCTAAAATATTATTACTTAAAAAATTTAAAAAAATAATTATTGTTAGACTGCCCTTAGCCGCCTTGATTGGCCGCCCAAGGCGTCTGTCGAGGGGCGGCCAGCCTCTAGTCTGCCCATACAACTGTTACACGCAGTTTTTTTTAGAGGATAATTTTTTTAAAAAAATATTTTATTTTTCTAATAATGAGTTAATTTTTCTACCCGGTGACATTAAAAAAACTTTTTTGGGGTAAAAAATAACTCAAAAAATTTTATTGTTAAAATTAAACGGAGGTCTTTTTTTTAATTTAAATGAGATCACAAATATTTTTTATAATAAATATTTTAAAAAATAAAAACCGATTTTTTTTTCAACATAAAAATGGATTACCAATGGGTTAGGAGAGCAAGTGATTGCCACGTCGCCCACACAGTTCCACACATTCTTCTCCGAAATTTGAAGTGCAGGTTCACGTGGGCATGAGATGACAACATTGTGTCTGTTGTGTCTACCATCCTTCTCCGTTCTTCTCCGACTCTTCCCACGTATTTTTCTTATAAATAATGCAATGAACAAAATACCCTTTTTTGGTTTATATATCTTTCTTGTTCTGCGTCATCGTCTTTACATGGAGAGTACTGCCATGGAAAATGTTTGAGTGCAGTTGGGGTGAGGATCAGGTTGATATGGATAGCCTTCCTGTGGACCTCTTGGCAGATATCTTTGCTCTCATGGTTTCTTTCCGAGATTTGGCCCTGTTAGTTTCTAATTCTAGCTTCTTTCATCACTTCCTATGTGGGTTTTTTTCTTGGCTTTGTTTTGATTTATTGGGAAACACTTGTTGATCATGCTTCCATTTGCTATGTGTGTCTCCTGTTTCATGAGGCAAACTAGCTGCTTTAGCTTTTAGGTTGAGACATTACCTCATGTATTATTGTTTTATATGGTGCTTAGTTGATTTATATATCAGGTTCCAAATTGGGAGGAGTATTTTGTATTGTTAGATTCGTCAAGCTTGCCTCTTGCCGTGTTCAGTCTCTACTGCTTCCTCTGCCTTTGGTGCAATTTTGTTTTCGTAGTATCTGTTATCTGTTCGGTTCTTACATGATTCTCTAACACTTAAAACAGTTATAGGCTCATTAGTTTAAGAACTGGGTCATTCCTTGTATTGTGTTTGTTACGACCCAGTACTACACAAATCAAATCCGTTTTCTTTTTTAAAAATAAAATAAAAATGAACCTTCGGAAAAAATATTAGATAACCGCACAGATCACAATAGTAATAAACTTTAATCTAAAAAGAGATAATATTATTAATGACGATTTGATTAGTCAAACTGAATTGTGAGTACTTAACGAGAGTTAAGGAAGACGAAGAGCATTCGAAGTTCACGAGAAGCATGCGTGGATTGTATTAAAATACCACTACTTCTAGGAGAACAAGAATCGATCGTATCCTACCTACACGGTCTCATTCTTCTTCTCTAGATGGCCAACTTTGAAACCGTGTGCTGGTCCATGTTGCTATCATCACCTTTGTTGCTTGGTTTCTACATAGTGGATGATATGGGAAATGGTTGAGTGGAGGTGTGTGAAGAGGGTGATATGGATCTCCTACCTGTCGATCTCCTAGCTCATATCTTTGTTTCCATGTCGTCCTTCAGAGATTTGGCCCAGTTAGTGATTAATTTTAACTCTTCTCATCATTTCTTATGTGGGTTTTTGGTTTTGTTTGGTTTTCTTGTTGGTCATACTTGCTCTGCTCGGTCTTTTCACCTTTGTCTGCTTTTCTGCAATTTTTGTGATTGCTGCTTGCCTTTCAACAATTTTTACATAATATTCTGATATTTGAAATTATAACGTGTTATCTGCTTAAACTTAATGTCTGGAAAATCTATTCACCGGCTTCAATTTTGTTTCCTCTCCTCTTTTAGTTTTCATCTCTCTGTTTCATTTCAGAGCCAGTGCCGTTTGCAAGGAATGGCGCCAAGGCGTGAACCTGTCGATGCTAAGGAGAGAGAGATTGACCTTTGCAGGTTGGAATGTAAACGACGAATCCACCTCTCGCATTGTTGGCCTTGCGTGCAATCTCAAAAAACTGGACATGTAATCATCTACTTCTGCAAATTTTCCTCTTTTTGTCTCTTTTCTAATAGGCATATAGATTATAGATGGTTTTATCACATCATTTTGCATGTAGTATTGTCTCTGTCTTACTGTTGTTAGCCTCATCATGCAAGTGTAGATTGTGTTTTATAGTTTAAATGTTTGATCAAGGACAGGAACATTAAAACACTTATTCATGACTTACAATTCATTCTGTAGCTCTCGAAAGTGTTCGAACTGCCAACTATCTGATGATGGGCTCTATAAATTGTCATTGGCAAAGTGCATCAGCAACTTGAGTTCATTATCCCTATGTGGAATGACTGGAATCACAGATAAGGGAGTAATGCTACTGGTATGCGTTTATCACTGTTGAGTAACACTGTTACTTGATTGTTCTAACTTGTAATAGAACGTATTAATTAATGAGGCCTTGATTTTTTTTCCCTTGTTTCAGGTAACAAGAGCTACTTCTTTGGAGCATCTCAACATTGGTGGAACATTGGTTACTGATGAATCCTTATTTGCAGTAGCAAATAGTTGTCCACAACTAAAAGTGAGTTTCTTGGCACTTTGGTCCCTTACCTCCTTCAAATCTGTGATAGATAAATAAAAATATTAGTCCCAAGTTTATTTTGAATATTGGTGTATTCTTATTAATCTAAGGATCTCTAAGAATGGTTTTTCGAAGCAAACATCGCGTGCATTATGCCAAATTGCAGTAATCAATATTGCCAATGCAAAAAAATTTTGTTAACATATATGACAGTTTGTAATTTGGTGCTCGTTTGTTGAACAGACTATTGATCTATGGAGTTGCCGCCACATAACAGGAGACGGGCTGGTAGCACTAGTGAAGAAATGCACTAAGCTCGAATTTCTTGACGTTTGGGGGATGAGAATTCCAGTGATATACTTTTTCAGGTTGCTGTCCGACAACCCACAAATTCGCATCAAACCAGGAGTATTTTATTGGAATGTAGAAAGGCTTGCATTGTGGCCAGTCTTCTAAAACCATGAGATCATTTTTTTTTGGGGTTTTATCCTGTTGAATGTTAACTGGTTACTAGGTACTTTGTTTTCAACATATCTAATTTATACAGGGACAATGCATCCTCAAGATATTCCTATGCATATTTTAGTTCCTTTTCCAGGGATTTAATTTCAATTGAAGTCAAAATCTACCCCAAATATTGTTGCAGGAAGAGATTAAATTCGAACTTGTTCTTACCAAATCCTTTTACAAGGGGCATTAAAAAGACGAGATGAGTTCAAGTACATGAAGCACGCCTACAATCAATCTATCCAAGCAAAAGAGAAGGGTAAATTTTTAAATCACTGATCCAAGTAACCCACACCATTAGAAATATCGATAGCCATAATCTAACGTACAAATCTAAAATTCGAACCTGGACGTAACAACCACATTCGGACTCGTGTTTCCCGCCAACCTTCCCAAATAAATGCATGTGTAGAAGATAGTATCGTGTTTCCACGTGCATGCTTGTCTTTTTCTTCTGGGTGTCATGGAAAATAATGGAAGAGTAGAGGTGTTTGAGGAGGATGGCATGGATCGCCTCCCTGTCGACCTCGTTGCTGACATATTAGCTTTCATGGTGTCGTTCAAAGATTTAGTTCTGTCAGTGATCAATTCTACCTTTCTCCATCATTTTTCGTGTCGATTTTTCGTTTGATTTGTTGGTCGATCATGTTTGCATTCATATGCATCTCAAGACCCACCTACTGTTTGAGCTTTTGTTTAATACTTAGTTGATAAATCAGGTTGTTTATGAAAAAGAAGTTTTGGAGCTTATATTTGCTAAGCTTGTCAATTGCTCTGTTTGGTCTCTCTACTGCATCCTCTGCTTTTGCTACAATGTTGCCAGGATAGCTGCTTGCTAGCCATCTACAATTCTTTCATATTCCTCTGACACCAAACTGAATAATAATCTATTATCTTCCAAAAATTATAATCTGCAAAGTCGATTTTGGACAAAGCGTAAATTCTTTCTCTTGTCTTATTGGGAATTTCTTCGCTTCAGAGCTAGTTGTGTTTGTAATAAATGGCGCCAAGGGGTGGAATGTTAAGGAGAGAAAAACTGAGCTTTATAGGTTGCAATGTAGACTACGAGTCCAGCTCTCGCTTTGTTGGCCGTGCTCACAATCTGAAAGAGCTTGACATGTAACTTGACCACTTCTACAAACTTACCTTGTTCATCTCTTTTTACATTTGGCCTTATCATCTTTTCTTGTTGCTTGTAAGTGTCAATGTCTTTACAGTTATAAACAGTACAATACTTGTTCATGATTTGCAATTCTTCTATGCAGTTCTCGAAACTGTTGGATCTGGAAAATAACAGATGAGGAGCTCCGCGAATTATCATTGGCCAAGTGCATCAGCAACCTGACTTTATTATTGTGAAATGATTCGATTTTACAGTTTGCTTAGGTCTAGATTCACCACGAAATGATTCGATTTGTTTCTTGATACAAAATGGTCAGGCTAAGTGTAAGAACATGATATTACAATGGCAAATGAGGGGTTTAACTTTGTCAACTATGGTATTGATGGTAATGTGTCATTTTGGTGCAAACAAGAAAATTTTCATGGGTTCCGGTTTGATGTATAATCAACACATCATGAGAAAGCTTAATCATTTTGCGTTGCTGTAACAACATATATTCTATAGAGGCCTTCATTTATGAAAACAACTTGTAAACTGATTGTCTAGCTAACTCTGGTTTTCCAGATATTCAGAGCTACATCTCCGGAGCATCTCAACATTGGTGGAACATGGATTACTGATGAATCATTGTGTGCAATAGCAGATAGCTGTCCTCATCTAAAAGTAAATTTCTTGGCACCTTTGATCTCTTACACATCTATCATAGAAAAAGGTGCATATCATTACCCAAGATTTACCTTATGATAGTGAAGCTAAAAAATACTTCTCTTGCGAAATGATTCCATGGTTTTTTAAAAGGACATAAAATGTCAATACGAGAGGTTTTTTTCGAGCAGAGTTTGTAATTTGGTGTTTCCTTGTGGAACAGACTATTGTTCTATCGAGTTGCTCTCGTATAACAGGAAGTGGGCTTGCAACACTTGCGAAGAAATGCAACAAGCTTGAATTACTTGTCGTTTGGGGAAGGAGAATTCCAGTAGAAAACTTAATCAAGCGGCTTTCTGACAGCCCACACCTTCAAACCAAAACAAGGAGTCTTTTCAGTGCAGCAAGACTTGGATTTTAGCAAGTCTAATACAGCATAATCTTTTATTTATCCCCAATATATATCCTGTCACATCTATTTTACTACAGAAACTGTGCATCCTGCTGATCAATAAAATGTGGGCGGTAAAGTTACAACATAGATCTGTGTGTGGGGTGTGGGGTGTGGGGTGTGGGGTGTGGAGGGGTTGGGCAGTTGATATCTACATAAAATGAGGAAGAAATATGAATATTTGTCATATGTTATGTGTTGTTTCCATACAAATACTAATAGGGTAGAGAAGAATAAAGCTAAAAGATAGGGTAAAAATTATTATAGTAGATATTTTAATATTTTATCCATTTATAATGTATTGTACACAGAAATATAGGAACAATGAAATAAAATTTAAATTACAATGGGGCATTACAATTATTTTAAATACCATAAATTAAAAAAAAAACTCTTTAGAAGAAATAGAAGACAAAGATGGACAATTTGTACCCATGTGGAAAGAGGAGTCACACTCCATTGTAAATACGTATTGCCTAAATGTATAAAATAAAAATTTATGTTGCATTTTTTTATTGGCCAAATTATAAGAGTCATTTGTTTATAAAGAAGAGTCCCACAATTAGAGAAAACTCACACTTATTTGTAAAAAACAGTCACACCCACTTATAGATACAACTCTTTGAATAAAATAAATTTGTATAACAATATATAATTGATCACACAAAAATTAGACCTTGTTATAACAAGAGTTACCCTTTTTATAAATGTAAATGTGACTTTTTATTCGGATAAAAGAAATTTATACAATATTATTTTATTGGGTAAATTGTGACAATGGATTTTGTAGATTCATTTGACGAATGATAGGCTTGGGTACAAATATACTGCACATTTAACTATTTTTCTATTGGTAAAAAATATTTTATAATTATTTTATATATCAATTTTATTCGAAACGACCGGTAAAATAGCAAACACTAGGCTTCATACAAATATCAGCCAATGTGGACTCTTAATATAACTTTAGAGATGATTATTGTGCGCTACAACTGGGTTTCAAACTTTCCATTTATTCCAAGTCATTGTATATATTTATATTTTTGTATGGTCAAGCATAAATATCCATAGAAATATGTATTAATTTAACAAAAAAACACACTTATTAATCTCTATTATTATATTCCTAAGGAAAATTGTCTTTATTGCTTCTACTATCATTAAAAGCTCTTCATAATAATAACTATTTATTATTCAACATTCAAGACTATTCTTATTTTTTATGAATACTCTTATATTTATATTTTTATATGGTCAAGCAAAAATATCCATAGAAATATGTATTAATTTAACAAAAAAACACACTTATTAATCTCTATTATTATATTCAGAAGGAAAATTGTCTGTATTGCTTCTATTATCTTAAAAGCTCTTCATAATAATAACTATTTATTATTCAACATTCAAGACTATTCTTATTTTTTATGAATACTCTTATATTTTCGGTTAGCAAAACCTTTGAGTATAACAAAAAAAGTTTTTTTTTGTTAAGAGTACATAAGTATTCACTATTTTTATTTAAAAAATAATAATTAATCATACTAGTATTTATTTACATGATTTAATTGTATATATTACTCATACATATACTACTAGTAAGTAAATAAATTACCCGAGTCCTTGGCTAGTATATATTTTATAACACCAGGTGGGAAAAACAGAGGTTCTTGTAGTTCATGATAAAATTTTGATCTAGCTCAGTGCAACAGGTAATTTCCTGAATTATCATTAATTTTTATATATTTTTTGTTTTCCTATTTATTCCTTCACAATAAAATTGCCCACATTTCAAAAACAACATCTTTGAATTCCTTGTTCTTTTTTTTAAAAAATTAAAAAAATGTTTGCTTGTGAATAGGAGAGAATATGAATTAGATCACCCCACCATAATAAACAAACTTAGACAAGTCTTATGGTGGAGGTTGAAGGACTTTAAGTTGTCAAAAATTTCAACCAACAAAAGAATCAATTCAGAAGAGTAGGCCATCCACTGTCTAGGCTTTGCTGGTACCACCATCTTGGCCTTCATCACAATTTCCACAAGCTATCTAATGCATACACATGCAAGATGTATTAGTCAAACTAAGAAATATATATATGTTCACAAAGATAAAAGCTACCCCCTAATCTTTGTTAGAAAACACTAATTTATCTGACCTAACAGTGGTAGATGTAAATTCTTTAAACAGCTAATACCCACTAATCAAAAAGTTAACTTCACCCACCATTTTTCAAGCATGGATCAGGCCTAACTGAATTAAAGATGTTGAATTGGAGAAAGATGACATTTTTTTTTACTGTTGGATGAATTCTTGTGGTAAATCACAACAAGATGGGGAAGGAGGCCACAAAGGCTTGTCAATCATCATCATAGGTGTGAAAATTTTGTTTTGCCTACCACCAATATACCATAAGTTTGCCTCATTGGTTGGTATTTCAAATAGAGTGAAAGAAGTGTAAAAATAGGGGTTAAGAAATCTAATGGTGGTTAAGTTAACATGAAATTGTGTGGGAAGAATTAACATTTTAATTAGGTCTGCAAGAAATGCTGTTGAAAAGGCAAATAATTATTGTTTATAAGGCAAGAAAAATAGAAAAAACTTTAATAATTCAAACACAGCGATAAATATTTTTATTTGTTTAATTTTCTTCTTGGCATCCAAACATGTGGAGGAATTTTTTAAACTTTTAATATCATTTTTTTCATGTCATTTCTACCATTTATTAAGGGCTTTTATATGCCAATAAAACAAAGATTAGAGGCTAACTCAACATGAACTCGGCTTGTTCAATGTGAATCATTGAATTTGAATCAACTCAAGCAACAGTAACCTCAACTTAAATGAAAAGACAAACGAGTTAGGTTTAAGGCAGGAAAAGACTTGGCTTCTTCAATATGAACTTGAATTAGCTTTTGACATCAATAGGTAAGATGTGTTTGAGCTAAGTAAAAACTCTTTCTTAAATCAACTCAAATATTAATTAGCTCAACTCAAATTATAAAACAAGCCAGCTGAGTTTGATCCAAACCCAGCCCGCTTAGAACTCAAACGAGCCACAGTATCAACAACTCAACCCTAATCGATAGATAACAAAGTTGAGTTAAACAGAACTCGGTTAGTTCAACTTAACCTCAAACCAACTCAAGTATGAAAGCGTCAATTTAACATGAAAAATAAATAACCGAGTTGGTATCAAAACTCTGTTCAATTCACCCAACACAAACTCTAGAAAATCACACCAAACATCCATTTTCACCCGTAGCACTACAAAGTCTCGAAATCGGCTCAAATCGCTTGACACCAATTATATCAAATCATGCCAAGCATACCTTCTAATATTCAACTCAGCATCACAAAGTCGAATTGAAAATCGGTTGAATCAAATGAATCCTCACAGTTATCTAATCATGTTTTTGACTCGAACCATCACATAGTCCAATTGAAATGGTTTCAATTAAACTGATTCAAACCGATCCCCAGTAGACTGACCCGGGCCAACAAAACTCAACTCCACCGGTACTCGAATTGCCATCGGTTAAATCAAACCAGTTCAAACCAATCCTCTCAGGTACCCAAACACATATTCCCAACTCGATAACAAGTCGAGCTGAAATGGTTACAATCAAATTGATTCAAACCCTTCTCCTCGACAAACTCAGGCTAGTACCCCATCGAAACGGAAAACACGACTCAAGTAGCGCTCAAGAAACACAAAACTCGAGTACAATGGTTCTCAAAATGCAAAGCTCAGCTCGACCAATCCCAGAAGCTCGAATAAAGTGCTACTCAAAACACATAACTCGGTTCGGCTCAGCTCAATTACTCCGTCGAAACGCAAAGCTCGACTCGAGTAGTATTCTAAAAACACAGTAACCGAGAGTACAACGGTTCTCAAAATACAAAACTCTTGGCTCAACCGGTTAAAAAAAAAGAGAAAAAAAACTCGATTCGACTCGCTCGATTAAGATATCGGAGAATGGCCAATGGTGAGGAACCAAGAGGTGCACAGCTCTCCACACCCCTGGCATGCATGGGGGCTCCATGGTCATGGTGAGGGGGCGTGGGAGTCCCCTCCCTCGGTGGCCACCTCCCAGGCCCAGTCCACACAGCCAAAGGAGAGAGACACGACGAAGAAGGAGAGTTGGAAACTGCGTAAATAGAATACGTTGTTGTCTTCGTTGTCGTTGTTGCCGTTTCGTCCCAACCCCTCCCTCTCCCTCTTTCTTTATTACCATCATTTCATTCTTCGCTATGTTGCTGCTTCCTCTTCCTTTTTGCCTTTTCTTTCTGGCTCCAGCAATATCTCCATCTTTCCATGTTTGCTCCTTCAACACCCCCTCCCTCCCATCGTCTATGAATACTTGGCGGCGGTTGTTGGGAGCTTCTAATTGCGGTTTCGATCGGGTTTGTAGCTTGCTGCGGCGGTTCTGATCGGGAAAGTTTGGTGCTTGTTGATTGTTGTGGTGGATTGGTGAGCTTTTTGAGTGTGTGTGTGTGTTTTTTTCTTATTTGGTTTGTTGGATTGTTTGGGGGGGGGGTGTTGGTGGCGGAAAAAAATGGAATTTTGTTGGTGGGTTGGACGGTGGATGCGCGCATGTGCGGTGGATCTTGGGATGGTCTCCGATCGTGGAGTCTGCGAGCTTTCTTTTGGGTTTTTGGGTGGAGAAGAGGTGGAAATATGGGATTTTTGGGGGAGGGTGGACTTGGAGCTGGTCAATTTCACTGCTTGCTTGTTGTATTGTTCAAATTGTTGTAGCATGATCTGAATATGATTTGAGGCCTGGTAGTTTATCATTTTGCTGTCAGTATGATGTGGCGAATCTTTCGAATCAACCAGAGATGTTATTTTTTCTTTCCCCTTTTTGCTTTCAATGTGATTTTATAAAGATGATGCTAAAATTGCTATCCTTGTCTATGATATCGATGCGTGTGATGTATAATGCCTTATTGCTCCATAGCTTTTAAAGGATGATCAAATTTAGCTTTCTAAGGATAAGAAATTTGGAATTCTTTGTAGGGGATTTTTTTTTACTTCCTCTCTTTGTGATTTGGAAAGATGTGGAGTAATTTGATAGCCTTGTTCATGATTTTGGTATGTGTGCTGTAGTGCATTATTAGTCCATAGCGTTTTGAGAACTTTAGGTTTAAGTAGAATGCTCTAATCTTGCCTTCTGTCTCAAATGTCTTTTATTGTTTCAGAGCTTGCAGGTAAAAGGGATTTAGGCCTTATTGGACGTTCTTCTTCTGAATTATTAGTTTCTAGTAAGACTCTTCAAAATTGTTTAGCTTAAAGGTATAATAGCTGCTGTAATGCAAGATCAAGAAAGTGCTCTCCAGGCCATATCCGAGATGTTGGATATTGAACATGGATCTAGCTCGAGTAGCTCGGGAATGGATTTGTCACTTCGCTGGAGTAACAATGTGAATGCTGACAATTCATTGAACTTACCTAGCTTTGGACTGCCAACCAATGAACCAAATGTTGCATACCCAACTCCCATAAGGCATGATGATAGCACCTTGGCGTCTTGGCATCCTGGCCAACCAAGCTCTGGTAACCATGAGTTGCGTCAGCAAACAAATCATAATGAAGCCAAGAATGAAGCTACACGAACATGCCCAATGAATGATGGTGCTGAACCTTCTTTGAGGCTAGATTGGGAGTTTATGGAAACAAACGGCGCTCTTGCTATAAGTGGCAGAGCGTCAATCGAAATGATGACAGTACTGTTTCAGGCGAGCAAAAGTTTATTTTGTTAGATATGTTTTACTCATATTAGAATTATATATAATCTTACAAGAACCACTCACCATTGTCCTCAATGAAGAAGGAATTGAAGTAAAATAATTTGCCATATATAATCACCCCTGAAATAGCTCGACTTGCTGCAGGTGCTTTTGTGAATCGTCTTGGAGATACTGGTAACAATGGGCGAAGTAATTTGTATGATGGTCGACACTCGGGGCTCAAAAGGAAAGCTTCTGAAGGATCTGCTGGAGAATCATCTTCACGTAATTATCCTGGTCTTCTGCAAGTTGCTGTGAATGGTAGCCAGGATCAGCAAGGTCCTGTTTCTGTAGAAACTCTACCATGTTTAAATATTCCTGAGGAGCTTTATAATCAAAGAAGTAGTATTGGCATAAGAGACGGATCATTTTCAAACACACTTTTGCCCCAAAGCTCAGAAAGAAATACCCACTTGAGAACCATTCCTATGTATTGCCAAGATTCTGCTTTGTCATATAATCCTTGGGGTCCTGTCAGCACTTCTTATTCTAGGGAATCTAATGTTATGCCAGCACATCAAATTCTTTCAGGTTATGTACCAGCCAATAGCACAGCCAGTCCTTGGAGTGTGCCCGAAGTAGCCAGTACAAGTCAGACTCCAAACCTTCCTACTCATCCTAGAAATGTGCCCCCTTACACTCTCATTGGATCCGTTCGTCCCAGGCCTTCATCTATGTTTTCTACTCAATTATCTGGCATTTCTGCTCAAAGGTCGCCTGCATCACTTGAGGAAACGAACCCTAGGACTGCTGCAAGTGGTTCCCTGGGCAGCCTAGTGGCTCCATCAGATAATGAAGTAGTTAGACTGGCACGGAGATGGAATAGAAGTAACATGAACACAAGTGGATCACAAAACATTGCTTCGTCTTCCCAATCTGGCGCGGGTCCTAGTGGAGTCCATTCTGCACCTTCTACAAATTGGATACCAGAACCAAACTCTACAACTGGTCCATCTCGGAGACTTTCAACACTAATGCAGCAGAATTTTGCCGCATCAGGATCTGATTCTCGATCCCGAAATGCAAATATTCCTTCAGTTAGCCCAGCTGGTCCTTCATCATCGAGGCAGCATATGCCCCTTCAATTGGGAGGGCGACATCGTTATATTAGGTCCAGGCTGCCAATAGATAGACAAGGCACTGGCATTCCAGGAGTGCCATTGTCAATTGGCTCTTCTGTCGCTTGCCCCGATTGGAGTAGGTTGTCATCCCAGGTATTTTTGCTAAAAAAGATTGATTTATTATTTGGTTTTAAATTTGGTCAATTGATTTCCTCCAAAATCTCTCAAATCATTTTATTTCACATGAGCTGCAAGAAGATCGTTAATGTAGTATTTTGTTCAGATTAGTGAACTATTAAGGCGATAGCCAATGCTCAAGCTTAGATGAAATGACAAATAATAAATGCCAGGGAATGCGTTTATGATTTAGAACTGAAGTGACTTATACGCCATGTATAGTGTATTGATATGGTTTGTCTAATTTGAAGCTGAATATGTACATACTGGGAGTCTCAGCTAGTTTAGTATTTTGGCCTAAATGCTTCTAGTATGGTATTGCTTCATGAGTAGGATTAAGTTGGGTGGTTATTTGGTACACATTAGTACGTGCTTCAAACTGTGTGGAAGTTATGGTCTTTATCTGTCTGTCATTCCATATTCTCAATTAAGATCAGCAGCTGATGCCATAATTATTTTGTTCTGGTTACATATATGCTTCTATTCATGTTTAGCTCGTAGAAATTCTTATCCTTGCGTTTATTGCAATTGTCAGATCCGGAATCTGATCCTGTCTCGACAGGGGAATCATATGACACTGGAGGTTTGTAATTTTACTGATGCTTATTTTTCTTCATTTTCCACACAGCTTACTAAAAACCCTGGTGACAGTTTCGTCATTTGATTGAATAAATCACTTGACTGTCCATTCTTGTTGTCTAATCAAAATAATCATTTCCAACATTACTTGGCACTTTATACCAAAATTACTTGGCACTTGTTACTGTGAATTTTGCAATAATTTCCTTTATAAGTAGTTGTTAGCATTGCGGTCCAGTATAACATTGAAAAAATACAGGACATGATTATAAACCATTCTATCATTTATGGAGTTGCGGATTTGCATGATCGACATAGAGACATGAGGCTTGATGTGGACAATATGTCATATGAGGTGAAACAAATGATGTTCTTGTTTGTTATCGGCACCTTTTTGTTTCTGTCTATGTCTCTGATAGTGCTTGATTATTTCAGGAATTACTTGCCTTGGAGGAGCGAATTGGAAATGTCAGCACAGGGTTGAGTGAAGAGACGATATTTAAGTGTTTAAAACAGAGAATATATGCTTCATCTGAAGTGGAGGATGCTCAAGAGGTTGAACCTTGCTGTATTTGTCAGGTGAAAAACATTCATAGTATAGGCAATGTAGCTCCTGTTGCTCATAATCATTTTACTATATTGGTAGTGTCACATCAGTGATTTAGCGGCAAGTTATAACTGCAGGTACCTTAGTGCCGTATAATTCATGTCGCATTGGCTAACTTAACATTCTTCCCAACTGCCGTTTGATATATGCAATTCCAAGTATTAGATTTTTTTGTTTTTTAAAAAAATGATCTATTAGCTGATAACAGCTGTTGGGTGGTTGTAGGAAGAGTATCTGGAAGGAGAGGACCTTGGAAAGCTGGATTGTGGGCATGATTTTCATACGGCCTGTATAAAACAGTGGCTTATGATAAAGAACCTCTGCCCTATTTGCAAAACAACAGCATTGGTTGATTAATAGAAGAGATCCCCTTCTCAGAGGAGGATTCAGATGTAATAAGAATATGATGGCTGAAAGTAAGTTTGTTGTCTTATCTATGCTAGTTTTTAAACGGCATTAAGAAATGTGAAGCTTAATTATTGATTTGGTGAACGCTTTAGCGCCATTTTATGTTTTGCTTATCATATTGTTGATCTTGAATTTGGGTTGCTGCAGGATGGTTTGGAGCGAACAATCATTTCTCACTGCGATGAAAAAATAGTTGCCTCATATTCGTGGAGTTCTCATACAAAATGGAGAATTTTGATGAAACATTTTGGGTAGGTTGTAAATGCTTTTCTTCAACAATGGAAGGCTGGCAAGGGAAGGGAAAGAATGTCTGCTAAATTTTGCAAGAATGGCTGATTCATGTGATTTATATTCAATATCGATGGCTATCATTTTCTGATTGCTATTTTAATTATTTGTACTTGTTCTTACAGTGAAAATTGTTGTTACATGTTATGCGTAAGCATATTGATTTTATCGGCATCTTCTTGGCTGGAAAAGATATAAAAAACAAATAAATATTCGTAGATGCTTCTCTTTTTGGGATTATATCAGTTGCATCTCCATTTGATCTGTTTGGGATTTTTCCATTCCATCTTCGAACTTGCCTGCTTGGCAAGAATGTGCCCTCGATATGCTCAAAACTGTGGCGTTAGCTGTTAGTCAATTTATATCTTGTTATGCCCAAGGCAGGTTCTAGCGTTCTATTGATTTTTGATATTGGATGTTCATGTTTTCATCGTTTTAGTAGTTTTGCCATCTTGGGTTGTCATTAGTTTCTGTAGCATGGTGAGAGGACAGCAACTATTTTATTGTATCGGTTATAGCTTTTATTTACATTATGTTTCCATTCTTCAATTACCATATCGGCACGTAGTACATATCTTAAAGATTACCAATGAACTGCAAGCACAATTGTCTTGCTTGTCAGCAGTTTTCAAGCTTTAGTCTGTAAAAAAGCAATTGCGGTTTAAACTTTAAATCATGAAATTACAAACATCATAATATTATGGCTCATGCAAACTACTTTTGAAGTGCGAAGTACCGGTTAACTAATTTATGACCCTCCAATCTTCGGAAATCTGTTGTAGAAGTAGACCTGTCCAATTGAAACATGAGCTTGTCTCCTCCTTTGGCACTGATGTTGTTTGGTTTGGGGGCTAGAAGGGGCCAATTCTTCACGTTCTTGATTGCCCAGGGATGGCCCTCTGTTTTTGGAGAAGATTCGTTTGAGAAGTTTGGTCCAGCAGGTGATAGAAATGGAGTTTCGGTGGTGTCTTGAGTAGCTGTTTTGATTCCAGATGATGCACTCCCAGCACTGCTGCCAATTTCCTGGATATGGGTATTGTCTTCCATGTTCTTCTTCATCTGTCCAAGGCATAAAAACCAGAAACTGATCAATATCAAAGTGACAATAAGTGATCGCAGCTCAATTGATAAACTTTGTCTTACCTCTTTGGAGGATGCATATTCATCCCTCTGCTTGTCTGATGTTTCAACTTTCGACTTTGAATGAAGACGTTTATGTTTTGAGGATTTATTCCTGCATGGAGAAATAGCTTGTTTTAAAAGGACGACTTTGGTATTTATCTTAACAAAGAAGGAGATGCTACAAGCATAAGCTAAATCCTTTAGGCAAGCTAAACATACTTCTTTCTAGCAATAGTCTGCATTGGTGGTTCATCTTCCTCTTTGTAAGTGACAGGGAGTCCAGAAAGACCACATACTAATGGAACTGTGCTGAAAAACTTAAGAGTGAAAAGGAGAATTTGTTTGTTAGCCTCACTTCTATATGAGCAGTAACTACTCTTGGACATGATATGACCTTTTGTTCCTTGCAAGGGTAGCTTTTTATATAGTTGTAACAGACCTTATAACATCAAAAAATTCCAAGTACTCACTTCATTTTGGAGTGCAGATGCCGCACTGCCACGACGCATTGGCTCTAGATCAAGTAATGTTGTTAACAGCCCCAAAGACGATGCAGGAAAATCTCTAAAAGTTTCCAAATAGCTTGGTTTGTATGGCTGTGCTGGTCTGTAGTTTGTGTTCAGTTTCAACCTTTTCCAGTAGTCATCTGGGGGTGATCCACATAGCTTGCAGATCCTGTGAATTTGCTCTATCTGAAAACAAAAAATATGAAAGCAAAATTAAACACTAAAAATGTAGAAGTTGCAGCATTGTTGATTCTACCACCAAATGATAATCTTTTGACAAGGAGAAAAGATGAACAAAAATAAGATGTACAGCCATCTTGAAAAGAATAAACTGGTACTGTTCTGAAAAATTAAAGAACTTCTCTTGAGAGGATTACTTCAGTTCTTCCAGGCATGATAGGCCTCCCAGCAAACATCTCTGCCAGAATACACCCAGCACTCCACAAATCGATGCCAATTCCATAGTCCGTTGCACCAAACAACAACTCTGGAGCCCTATACCACAATGTCACAACTCTGCTAGTCAAGGGGCGTCTCTGGTTGGGGCCAAAAGTATTTGCAAGCCCAAAATCAGCAATTTTCAGCACGCCGTGTCTGTCAATCAGAAGATTAGAACCCTTGATGTCTCTGTGCAGAATACCCATCTCGTGGCAATGCTGTAATCCTTCAAGCAACTGTTGCATGTAACACTTCACCTGCACATCCATTACAACAATTATTCACATGTATTGATGCTTGATTATGATAAAAAGAAATAGGCAGGTGAGTTACTAACCTGTGGTTCGGTGAGTCTTCTATCAGATCCACTTATAACCCTTGCCAAGTCTGTCTGCATGAAATCAAAAACCAGGTAAAGGCTATAGTGCATTCTTGATGTGGCCAACCCTTCAAGCTTCACTACATTAGGATGATCCAGCTTCTGTAGAGTCATGATCTCCCTCGCCATGAATTTCACACTCTCAGACTCCGATGTTTCAAATCGGACCTTCTTCAATGCCACAATCTTCCCAGTTTCTCTATCTCGAGCCTTATACACATTGCTATAGGTCCCCTGCCCTACCTGCAGCAAAAGTGATCAAGATTCAAGACACACTGACTCCAACTCTTACGTAGATTCATCTCTACAAACAAAATGATTACCACAATTTTCATCATCAATAAGACAATACTAAACATTAAACGATCGACTTCTTGATCCTGACAGATGCTTTCAATACAAAATTTTGATGGTCGTATGTCTTTTCTAATACAAAACCCGATTCTTGACCATAAAATATCAAGCAATACAGAATTTGCATTCGCGAAATTAAACATTGCACAATGATACAATAACATAGGAAATCACAGATAAACATTTATAGACTAAGCAAGCAGGTGATTGATGATGATGATGATCACCTTGGCAATCTTGTCATAGGAGTCGGCGCTCTTGGGCACCAGACCGACGAGCACCTCCGGCGGCACGTTGTCGGTGAGCCACTTCGGCCACCCGTCGACCGTCTCCTCGACGGCCCCGCCCCGTCGGCTCGCCTCTGGCCGCGGCAGATCAAACCTCGGCCGCTGCACAGCCTCAGCTCCACCTCCACCCCCGCCGCCATCGCCGCTTCCCGCCTTCTCCCCGACATCCACTACTTCGCCGGCGCCGGCTGCATCCGACGTCGGCACCACCGCGCTCCTCCCGCCGCTGCCGCGGTCGGCTTGCTCCCGCCGGCCACCCGCCTTACCCGAAGGGCGGCTAGAGCCGTCCTTGGCCTCATATCCGTGCTGCAGCTTTATCCTTTCGATGCCCCTGGTCGGCGATTCGGCGGAGGAGGGCTTGGTTTGGACGCAGCCCATGTCGGCGTCGGGTCACCCTCGGCGGCTCCGGCGGTCCAATTTGCTGCAAGATTGCGGCTTTCTTGATTGGGAGGGGTGGGGGAGGTTGGGGAAGGGTAAGAAGGGGGAGCCGGCCATGGCCGGCCATGGATTTGGACCGGGGTGGGGGTGGTGATACCCATAGTATGGTCCGCCATGGAAGGTGAGAAGGGGAGCAAATTTTCAAATGTTTCTTGGCGGGTGTGAAGAGCCAATCACATGCTTACGCGCCAACAGACGTCCGGACTAACTGACCGTGTCCGAACTTAACCAAAATAACGTTTTTCACTTGTCATTTGTTAGTGTTTCATTGAATGATAAATTGTAAATCATGTAAATAAAATTATCTAATAATAGTATGTTCGTATTAGTAGAGAAGTTAATTTGTAATAACAGTTTGAGATCCTAGATTATGCCAAATTTTTATTTGATTATTTATTTAATTGAGTAAAATTTGGCTAAAGAGGTTTAGATCAGGTAGAATAATTAAGTGAAATTTATTTTAGATTATAATTTATTATTAATTAGGGAATAAAATATTTAATGATTTATTTTAGTATATTTAGTATTTTCAGTAAAAATTATCAAAATACCCCTATTTATTAGAAATCCGAATATATAAACTTAGAGAGAGGTCGGCCATTCTCTATAAATAAAAACGTTGGACGTGCCCATAATAATTGATCAGATTATTAGGGAGGAGAAGAGAAGAAGGAACATCTTTTTTTTTGTTTTCTTCATCTTATATTTTATGAACCCGAATAATTGATCAGATTGCCCGATTAAAAATACCGCGTAGGAGGAAAGACCAGGGAAGACTTGTCGATATTTTCGAGGAGCCTTGGGATAATCCCTTAACTCTGATTAATTAAAGCAATTAATATTCAAAAACCAATGGCGAGCATAAACATTTTGGATATTCCTACGGGTGCTAATTGAGCGAGCGAGCCGAGCTCAACATGTGTTCGAATTCGGCTCAAATAGTTTGAAACTCATTCGAACTCGACTCGAGATCAAACGAGTTTTGGACATACATGCTCGAGTTTGACTCGAATATCTTTTATATGTTCGAGTTCGACTCGAGCTCGAATATACTTAAACTGTTTAGTTTCTGTGAGCTCGTTCGCCCAGCTCGTTCGTTAGCTCAAAACAGCTTGATTAAAAGTCAAAAGTACTTCACTTTTTATTTATCATCTCAACTATCTTGCTTCTTTGTTATTATATTGTATATTATATATATATATAAATAAATAAATAAAATATAAATACTATATTATTATATTATTTTATCGAGTCGAATTCAGGTCGAGCTACGAGTGGAATTCGGGTCGAGTTACGAGTCGAGTCGAGTCGAGTCGAACACGACCTTGTTCAAGCTTGGCTCATAAGATTCGAGTTCGAGTCGAGCATTTAAATGTCGAGTTTTGAGTCGAATCAAATCGAGCCGAATACTAAATACTCACGAGCTGGCTCAGTCAATTAGCAACCCTGTACATTCCACACCGAGAACACGAATCAGAGATTACAATGTCAACGAAGTGACTGATTTGGTCAACAACCACGCCCGCAAGGTCGACCAATTCCTCGAAGGATGCAACGCCTCAGGATGCTTCTCATTCTTCTCCACTCCAAATTCATGAGGAAATAGTGACACTTAACAAGGGTCAACCCTCCCTTTTAATGGCTTGTCTTTGCAAAATGAAAATCAGGGCTCTAGAAATGAGCTCCATCAACCTTCTACTTCATAGGTTGAGGCCAGCGCCACTCATCTGCCAACTCGTCAACCCATTCAGCGTACGTCCCAGGTTCCGCCTACTTCAACACCGGCAACTTCTTTTTGTGTCCTTGCCAATGGTCAGTGCGTCTCCACTGCGTGAGTGGCATTCTCAACAATTTCAACTACCCAGTGTGCAAGCCAGTGGTTCCCGTGAAATGGTTCCAACTCTGTCACCTGCTCAAGCAACAACCGATGCTTCTGTGCCGGTTAAACCCATCGAGACTTCATCCTCCGTTTCTATTCCGAATCCAACAGACCGCTCTTCCACCACACCTGTATCTCTCTCCACCGTTGTTTCCCACCTGCAGTTGAAGTAGCTTTTGACTCCCCTGTACAGTACTCGCAGTTCGATCAAATGGAGGTGGTTATCGCTGTGTTGCAAGCGTCTATGGCCGAGAAGGATACTCAAGTATCTAACGCCATCAAAAGGCTAAGACTTCTTGCTGTTGAAGCATATGACGAGGTAATACCTACCAGGGAGAATGTGCAACACTTTCAAATTTTAACTTCTTAAACGAAGAATACCTCGGACCTAAATGAGATCATTCGAATTTGTGCTGTGAATTCGAACCCTCCATCGTGGTACCTCACTACTTCTTACTGTGCAACATTTGAAGATTTCTTTGAGAGTGTCCTTACTTGCGAGGAGCTTACTTGCTCAAGCTCTTCTGGGAGAACACCACAATTTGAATCAGTTCACGTTATTGTCAATGTAAATGCTGTTGATGACTAGAGTAACCAGTCAAAATCGTGACAACGTGATACATGAGGAGAATGACAAAAATGGTTTTTTGCATGACATACGTTCAATACATTACACTAAACCCCTTATCCAATGACAAAGGAAAATACGTATATCTCTATCCTATTCCCGAAACACTCTTCCCATATATCTAGGGTGCCCACCATGTCTACCTTCGAAATTTGACCCGACCAAACTTGAATAAACTAGGTTTCGTATCTATATAATTGGATTTGGTTTTACGATACCACATACCCGCTTTATAACGGTTGGGTTTGGTTTTAAATACCGGGTACCCGGTACTTAATTTTAATAATATAATTTATTTTATAAAAAATATATTAATATAATTTAAATATATTATAGAGATATATGTGTTTATATATATAATTAATATATTTTTAACTTTATTTTTTCGTATTAACCTATTTAATTTCCTTATTTTTTTAGATAATTATTTCTAATTTAATTTTTCATGGTGCCATTTAATTAAATTTTTCATAATATAATTGGGTTTTAAATGGTCAGGCTCGGATCGGGTTCGGGTTCATGTAGTAAAAATTTAAATGCTAAATAGTCAGGTTTGGTTTATTAGTTTAAGGTAATCAATGGGTTTGGCACAATCAATACCTCCGACCAAACAATACAGACAGACACCACTAAATATATATATCTGATTAAATTGATGATGCGGCCGAGTTAGGGTCCCATGCATATAAATTCATTTGCCCCCTTCACCTCCAAGCTGTGCGTTGAACATTTTTGTTTTTTCAATACCTTCAGTTAATATTTGCTGCGAACAACAAATTTTCTTCATTCGTGAACAATTACATCAATTGAATAATTCATTGTAAAGGAATGAAACAATTCCAACATCATCTTCCAAATCACACCTTACGAACCAACAGTCGATTAGAAATAAACAAAAATCTAGCTGAAACATGATAGAGCAAGAAGGCTAGAATCAAGCAAGATTACGACGAATTGCTTCCGGGAAGCGCCTTCAACGACGGAAATTCAACCGCCCCAGTGCAGTGCAGAACTGGAAAAGGAAGCCATCATGGCCATGGGGTGGATACATTTAGCACCCAGATGAGAAAAATATAGCATATACATTCAAAATCCGGCATAGATGCTCAAAGCAGCCACCTTTGACGTGCAAGACATGAAACGCCGGCCATCATCAAGTACTTTTACAACTTGCTTGATCTGTATCAACTTGAGGATGACGCTGCAACTCCCCTATATCTTTCCAGCTTGAACTTGGTGTCTGTCAACCTGAAGAAGATAGCATACGTCCTTGACGCCAACCAAATTTTATCAGTAATTTTTGAACTTGGTATCTATCAAAATGGAGAGAAGCTAAGGGGAGGGTCGTGTTACATGTTTTCCTGTTGATGATAAATCTTTAAACTTATTAATATATTTAATTGTGGGACTAGAATTAATCATTTGTGAGAAAAAAGCCAGATACGACTAAAACATAAAAAAGCATCCAGTTATATATGTAGTAAATAGATGTTAATTTTTGTGTTACTAGATAATATTATTGTTATTTTGATCTAAGGTTATAATTTTTATTGTAAATTTGTATGGTGTTTCTATAAATGTATAAAAAATATGAATTGAGAAATGAAGGAAGACTTGTAAATTATTTTTTTAACTTCGGCATAACGTTTTAAATTTAATTATGTGGAAGTCATCCGATTATACCAAGCACACCGTGTACACCTTCGTCATGAAGGCATTGACGTTATCTTCGTCATGAAGGGCATGCATGCATGATGTCCTCGTCGGATGCAACGCTAGAGCATGCCTCGCACTCCGCCTTGAGACCTAACACCTTGTACAGGTCTTCCCATGTTCCTGACCCTGATCCCTCCATGGCCATGGGTAAGGTTACGATGAAGTTGTGGATGATTAAACTATGCAGCAAATTAAGAAGGGTACGTACTTGGTTTTCTCCTTCCAGGATACGAATATATATAAAATTCAGGGGAGGGAAGAAAGAGAGAAAGTAGAAAGTGTGGGGAAAGGATACAGCAACCATCGACATCTATCCATCTTATATTATAAATATATATTCTTATTATTATTATATAGGAAATACTAGAAAATCACCACCTGGGCCCTCCCCAACCCTTCACATAAACAAATGATAAATTAGAAACTTTCCTTTAAAAAAAACAAAATTATGAAAATTTTCAGACTTTTTAAAAATTAGAAAATTTCCTTTTGTTCCCCAAAATGATATGCGAAATTTTCAAATTTCATTTTGAAATAAAAATTCTCTTCTTTTCCCAACCGAAATTAGGAATTTTTTCAAAGTAAAAATCTATTTGGTCGGTCTGATGCCAGCACAAAGCAATTTCTTTGATCAGATTTTCGTTTAGTATTTATATCTTTAAAATAAAAGGATTAATTTACACTTATCTACTCTCGCTCGTCGTTAGGATGACGCTCATGCCTCGACTCGTCTGGTTAATTTTGTACCTAACCATACTTAACACATGTTTATGCACTTAGCAATGTCTCTTTAGTTAATCTCTACATGATATGCCAGCGGTATTGCGACTTTGCAATCTTATGGATGGAAATGATGATCAATTAAATTAATGGGTATTTTCCCTTGCATTTACGTCTTCAAAAGGCATCGTAGAAAATAATAAACGGGCACAAATATGAATATTTTTGCCGGTGTTCGGTGTTCGATAACTTATATTCACATCGTTCTCGGTGAATATCGGAACGGGTGATAGTTTTACAAAAAGAGAGGTGATAAAAGGAGAAAATGAAGATAGAAGAGGCGGAGGGATGGAAGATGGAGAAGTCGTCGTCGTATCCATCGCGTGTAGAGAGCTTCGCGCGAAACATCTTTATTACTAATCAAGTGATTTGCTAATTCACTCCGCATACAGTACTGCCCATATGTGGGGCTGGGACATTGTAAAACGATTGTCATTTCTTAGTGTTACTCTTTCTACGCAGTTTCCCTCTTTCTTGTTGGTTGTGGCAAACTGTATCAATGAAACACCTTTTCGAAAAACCCAAAAAAATATAATTAGATTATTTTATTTAAAATTTTGTAAATCTTAGAACGAACAATAAATAATATTTAATTAAATAAATTCTTAAGAATCAATGTCATTTATAACTTATTCGTATTTTTAACTTCTCATTATCAAACAAAAAAATATAGTTACGAGTAATTATGTTTTTTTCAATAAAATTTAATGTAATGACTTTTTAAATTCTACAAGTATTAATAAAATTTAATATAATAATTTTTTAATTCTACACATATTATTTTATACAAATAGAGTTCTATTGTTAAATAAAATATCCTCTGGATACCTGGTGAGCACATTTGGCTTTAGAGAAATTACATTCATATTAGGATCATGTGTCGTAGTTATGGATGCCTCATCACAATTTCAAGTCCTTATAATTATTTAAAATGTTATATAATTACTTGAAATATTATATATTTTGATTTGGGTGTCTTGGTTGACTTGAGTTCATATTTGATTACCATGCGCCGAACGCAATCGGGGTTAATGAATTGACTCAGTTCGACACGGGGCCGCGCCTTTTAAAAATTACTATGTGTGAGTCTTGGTCGACTTGATTTTATATTCACTAAAAGACATAATTCAGATGTTGTTGTGGGATATATTAATTATTTCTTGTAATTATACATCTTAGTGTTTTTATCACTAACGCGGAATTGCCTTCGTAGGTATGAGCATAGAAGGATGGGTAGAATCGGGACAACTAGAGGACTCTATTATTGGATTATTTTTTTCTCGAGATTGTTTGCATAGCAGTGGAATTTTGGTTCGGTTCATGAGGCTTAGATTATCCCGAGCATTTGTATTGTTATGGATTTATTTAAAATATTAAAAATTACTGGAAATTAATTTATGAGATACTTAGTTTCATATAGTAACACTTGGTTCGTGGTTCGAAACGGGCGGGTCGTTACAAGTGGTATCAGAGCAACCTGATTACGTATTAGATGGTGGGCTGGACGAGGGACATTGGCTAGCCTGACCGGTCACGAGCCAAAATAAGGTCGTAGGATGGGGCTAGCAACGGGTTAAGGGTAGGAATTTCGAAGACGAAATTTTCTAAGGTAGGTGGATTGCAAGATCCCTCAATTTAGTCCCACATCTAATACCTACTGGAAGAAGATCATGTTTATAAGTGAGAATTGACTATAGATCTTTATCTTGGGTTAATCATTTTAAAGAAATGACTTAGACCCATTACGTTGCACTTTACTCCAGGTCGTTACATTCTGTACCATACTTTGTCTTCTACCAAGATGAAGAACAATCATCCTATTGGGATCAAGATGAAGAACAATCATCCTATTGGGATTAACCAAATTAAATCCAAGATGAAGAACAATCATCCTGTTGGGATCCCATTTCAACACACAACAATGAGATCATCCGATCAAAATAGACACATCCAACAAATTTGAGAAGAAAGATCAACCAATTGACAGCACAACTTTTACGTGAAAACTCTAAATTTGAGAAAAAAACCTTGGGAAAAAGAAGCACAACTTTTACGTGAAAGCTCTAAATTTGAGAAAAACCTTGGGAAAAAAGAGATATCAGGAAAACAAATTCACTATATCACAACTTTGATACATAAAAAATACACAGGAGAACAAACTCCTCAATACTAATTTACTATATTTTCTACAAAATTAATATTAACCACAAATAAAAAAATAGAGAATTATATATTAAGAACTTAATGAGGTTATTATTACGAGTACAAGTGAATCGCAACAAAACATTCACATTTCTTTAATTCACACAATTTTCCTTTCTCCTCTTTGACTCTTTTTCTCAAGAAATCAAAATCCCAAAAAACAAAAGAAGAAAGTGTGGGACATCGCTTTTATTCCTTTTAATTAATTAAGTTTATAAAATTTTAATTTTTGTCCAAAATAAAGTTATAATTTTATGTATTTACGAGAAGAGGGATAACCCAACCTATTTTAGGTTAGATGGTGCATGGACGGTCCTAATAATAATCACCACTAGATTGATCTCAATATGCGAAATACACGCCTCGTGATTTATCTAATAGCCAAAAAAATATATGAACCTAAGCAAAAAAATGTACGAGCTCCCTGCTTGCCGCTCATAGATATTGTAGTATGGAGGTACAGGGATTGTAACTCAAATACAGTAAAAATACTGGTAAAGTACCTCTTCTTGAAACCTCTGCAACAAAAGCCTCTTTTGCTCAAGATCGGTGGAAGAGGGATCCAACTGACCTTGACCGAGTACCGGAGATGACCAAGTTTGGCCCTTGTCCCTCTTCTACAATGTTATGTGCATCATTCCCTCCTCTACTAATGTCATAAAGAAAACATGAAAGCATTAACCAGCAACAAATTTGACTAATCATAAAGGCATTTCTACTTTAGCATCCATCCCACAAGGTATTTAAAACCCAGAATCATGACTAAAAGAACAATAAATAACAATAAGAAAAAAGAATGAGTACAGAGTCCAGAATAACGAGTCAGTTTTCACAGGATTGTTGAATAGATATAAAAATGAAGAAATAGCAAAAGATTCTTTTTAGTTTAAAAAAATGGAGAAATAGTGTATAACCAGTCAAATAGTATGAACAAGTGACAAACATGGAGATAAGGAGGATTGCCTCGGATGCCACCTTCAACATGCTGACAAAATTTTACAACAGAACAGCGTGGAGGGCACTTTCTCCAGTGTCTGATCCCATTCAAAGACCTTCTGCCCGGTATCGCGAGATGTCATAAAAAATTATTCTCACCTCCATGGACAAAGCTGTGGCGCTTCTCAGGTGCCAATCTCTGTGCCGTAGCTAGCAAACCCAGCTTGACTAAACAGGAGTGATGACAATTATCCTCTTAGACGTCCATTGAAACTAAGCCTTCAACGAACTACTTAGCTAAGTAGGCCATGCAACAATTAGCACATTAGACAATCGGTAAAGAAATTTCAATATTGCATTTTTATCTACCTCCTTCTCTAATTTACTTCTGAGAAAGTGTATCTTATTTATTGGATTGCAGTAATGAATATAATCATTATTGCATGTAGAATGAACATGTATCGGCTCACACCTCATTTTGGATTACTTACAATTGTTATTCCTGTCCATTAGGTAAAATTAATGGTTCCTGAAATCTTAATCATAGGACTATATATGTAACTTGTTAGACATTGGCCACAGAAACAATAAACCAATATGATTGAACTCATCTTATTACGGAAATAAACAGAGAAGAGCATAATGATTGATGATAATCACTGGAATCCATCAGTTGTTTCATTTTATATCAGTCTGAACCCATCCCTGATCTAAATTGATGATGAAACGGGATGGTTTGCAATGTGGGAGAGATCTTGGGAGAGACTAGTCTGTGTAGGTGGGTAGACATGACACCAAATCCACCCGCAATATATTGATATAATTCGGCGGTAAACTTACCAGCCAAGGGAGGCAGGGGAAGGGGCGGCATAGATCATCTGAGCTCGAATTCCCTCTATAATTGGCTCGATTTTTTTGAATTAAAATTTGACTCAATTTAAGTGAGTTGGAGGACAATCACACTTATGGTTTGCTAGCATCAAACTCAAGCTCGATAATTAACAGTACATTGAGTAGATTATATAATTTTTATATAGCCATCTATATAAAATATAAAACATTGATAACTATAATTATATGATAATTATAGTTTTATATGATAAAATAATGATTTTGTTTCCAAACAAACTATTTGACATTGAATTAAATTGAAATTAAACTATTTAAGTTTTTATAATTAATTTTATTTCATATTATTCTAAAAAATACTCTACTCGAGCTCTACTTGACTCAAACCTTTTTGCACTCAATTTAAATCAAAATAAACAAATCAAATTTGAGCATTCCTTAATTCAACTCAACTCCTTTAATTGGCACATCTATTACCTTGGAGATCACGTTGGCCGCGAAGGAACAAACCTAGAAGTTAGTTGGATGGAAAAGTATGCTTTCATCTCTTTTTTCATTTTGATGATAGTAGTGAATATATTTGTTTAATTTTGGATCTTTTTTTTGTTGGTACGTGTATTATTTTTGGATAAAATTATTGCATTGAACGTTGCCATTAAATTAATAAATGAAAAATTTTAATTATGTACAAAATGTTAAAAAATACGTACTATTAAATACAAATTTTAATTTAAATAATAAGATTATAAATATATATATATATAAGTAGAATCTATTAATTTCTATATTTTTAAATATATTTATAATTACAATCTAAAAATTAATTAGGAAATAAATAATATAATATAAAGTTTAAAATCAATAGACATAAATGGGCCATAGAACTATTGTGGGCACTTCCCTCCTTTTTCTCCGGGCCTTCTGTCACGATGGCTTAGCTGGTGGAGTCAAACCGTAGCGGAAGGCTCGTGGCAAATTCTCTTTTAATAAAAAAATATAAATTTATACGGTTGTCATGAACTTTGCTAAGAATGCCCACGTCAAATAATTGATATAAGACTATGCATCATTTACCACGGTGAGCATGTGTAAAATAATTTTAAAAAAAGACCTAGCCTTGCGCCAAATAATTTAAGACCTTTTGTCACGGGCCTTCTCAAATTATCAAGTCAAAATGCACCAAACCACATTGACCGAAAAACAAAAAAACACCCATAATGCAAGGCACGAATTCATCAATACCGATGACCTAAGGAATTTGCAACAACAAAAAAGCCCTTAGGATTACATTTTATTCCCTCCAATGTAATTTCATGAGATCATTTGATTGAAAGCCGAACATATGTTTGATGAACAAATAAAAACTAAGGTGATGTGGTGATCATTTGGGATCAGAAAAGAAGCCATTAATGGCGGGCATGATCTCCGGGCTTTTGTTGCGAACATACCTCCTCAGGATGTTCTCCTTGTACCTACGCCCTTCGTCATGGTTGTCCAGCACCCCAGCTGCCCTGTTTTCCTTTGTCACCCTGCATTTGTTCAACTTCAGCTTACATCATATAGCCTTGTGCAACAAAACTACAATCAAACGTTAAAGCAGTATATATCTATATACTGCATGATTCTAAATTTAATTGATCAAAGAACTGATCTTTTTGAAGTCCACGGCCCTCCCATGCACATAATGTTGGTTACCCTCCACAAAAGAATGAAAAAAATGAATACCTCAAAGATACAACTAACATAATCTATATAAATCATCCATGAAATCAATTAATCTCTATGTTGATTGACTTTAGTACCTGACTTCAGGATTGGTGGTGATGTTTCTAATAAGCTGATAACCGCAGATGCCGACTGCAACACCAACCGTGGCAAACAGAGGATACGCCTACAAACCATTCACACCCACAAACACAGAACAATGAATACCCAACAACGCAACAGAAACACAAATTCCAATACCCATCAAAAAGTAAAGAACAAGAAGAAGAAAAAACAGCTCGTGATCACCTCGGGCCGCAACCAACGTTTGAGAACAGAGGAAGTAGAGGCGGCCATCTACGTGCTTCCAACAAATCAGGAGCCGGAGCTGCAGATGGCCGGATGGAGAAGGGGAAGGGGAAGATTTGAGAGCCAAGGCCAAGGGTAGGGAGAAAGTTGGTTGGGGAATATTTTGTGTATGTATATATATATAGAGAGAAAGACCGAAAGACAACTCAGAGATGTTGGGAGGCGAGGAAAATGCGTTGGTGTCAAGTCTCATGTGCATGTGCATGTGTTTGATTTCATGAGGTGGGGAGTTAGTGCAGCGTCGTCCCCTTCTTTTCTGGTCTTCTGTCAAAAATGGAGGCCATATGTTGGTTCATTCACATGGAGGTTTCATTGGAGCCTTCACTTTCGTATCTGTGATTGACGAATCGGCAAGCTGCCACCGGCAACGTCCATCCCTCCATGATCGGTGCATCCATGCGATTTATCTCATTGGTATAAATGTCACTAAATAACTTAAATTCAAATGAAAAAAAATAGACATTTTGTTGCATATCTTATTTGATGTTATAGAAAATCTTTTATTGTAGTTAGTTGCCTATCTTATTTTGTCATGGTATAAAATTTCAAAAAAAAAATGTCTTTTGCAGCAAAGAAATTTTATAAAATTATAATTTTTTTAAAAAATCCTCATTTTTTTCACCTTCTATTGTTGAAATTTTGCCTTAAAAATATTTTCTACAGGCTCCACACAAATGAAATTACAATTTCATTAAAAAAAAATCTATGTCAACTAAACAATATGAAATTTATATAACATAATTTCCTTTCATTCAGTTAATAAACATGTAATAATATAGAGGTTTAGAGTCTGCATATCACAACCCTCAACTTGGAGCTTGTATGACTTAAAAAACGGTACTTATTATGCCCTTTTATTATAATTGTTAGAGTAGATAGATTCAATCTTTCAATGATTTTTTTATCATAAAAAATTATGATTTTTTATATATTTTTTATGATAAATTAATAAAATTTATAACCCGAGCAAATGGTTAGTAATTTTATCTATCGTCAAAATCACTAACAAAAAATGTCTTTTTGTTATAACATTGTTTTTGTATCACACAAGTTAATTAATATTAAAAAGAAGCAAAGTTTTTTTTCCAAATAAAAAGGAAAAGAGGTTAATTAAGTTGTTTTTTGATAAAAAAAATTTGAAAGATTATAACAAAAGTAATTGTTTAACATCATATAAAACTCTTTAATTTAATGATTATTATGTGTAGTAAAAGTATATACAAAATTTAAAAAGCCCCAAACCTTTTAAAGAAGAATACAAAAAGAATTTATGAAGTGTGACATGTGTTATTAAATAATAAGATCTTGAAGATGAAATAACAAGATCTTGAAGATGATTGCCATAAGGTCTTTCTATTTTATCTCTTTTATTTATTTTCATATTCATTTCAACTACTTTATTTTTTTTATAAAACATATAATTTAAATATTTTTTAATTAGTAAAATAATAGTTTTTGAAATTATGACAATAACTTTCTATTATACTAATGTATTAGGTAATATATATTAATATTGCAAATATATAATCATCTTGATAAATAACATTTAAATTATAAATTGTCTAGATATTATCATGTGTTAAAATGTATATTTATTTAGTAATGATCATAATTAACATCTAATTATATGTAGTAATAAGAAAAATTAATATTGTGTAGAAATGATAACAATAAAACTAGCTAGACAATATAACCAAACAACCATGAATTAAAACACTAAATAAATTACTAAACCACTTTATTATATTTAATATTGAGATCTAGCTCATCTAAATTTAAATTTTAAGTAACTTAAACCACTTTGTAGTGTAATCTCTTCGTTCAGCTTATATAAGTTTGAATTTTCTTAAGTTCAATTTCTTATTTTTCACTAATTTGTGTTACCTAATGCTCCATTTAATTAGCACGAAGAAATGGAACAATATATGAAATTTATAAATAAAAATTCAATATGACAACTTCAATTAACAAATTATTTATTTATTTTCCAGCTCATGATATATACATAACCAAACAATTGAGAATTTGATCATTAAACAAATTACTAAACCACTTTATTATATTTAATCTTGAGATCTAGCTCATTTTAATTTAAATTATAAGTAACTTAAACCACATTATGGTATACTCCCTTTATTTAGCTCAAGTAAGTTTTAATTTTCTTGAGTGAAGCTTATATTTTCTCACTATTTTGTTGTTACCTAATGCTCCATTTAATTAGCATGAAGAATTGGAAAAATACATGAAATTTATAAATAATAATGCAATATGACAACTACAACTAACAAATTATTCATTTTTTGAATACTTTGTGGTAAAATGCGAGTAAAAATTTCATTGAAAGGTAATTTTATCAAAGATTTTACGTCTTATAATATTTAATATAAATAATTATTTATAGATCGTAACTTGTAAATTATATATTTAATTATTTATAACGTTTTGATACGAACCAAATGGATCATAGCGGAAATGGCCGCTCATGCATCATAAAAAGTCAGCGTTTCACTCCACGTAGGAAAGAAAATTATATTACAAACATTAACAAAAATATATATCTAATTTTTACATTCAAAGTGCTTAAGTGATGAAATCATGAAAGTTTTACTTGTTATCATCAGGTTTCAGTTCTTTTTATTTATATATTATGCCCCATAATAACTCTATCAGATTAATTTCAATGGATCAAATTTGGTAACTATCTACTTGGTTAAAAGGAAATCTCTTAATAGAGGTGAGTAACTTGACGTTCGAACTGAACCGCTGAATAGTAATGATTCGGTAGATGGAATTGAAGACTAAATTGAAATCGAATCTTACTTAAAATTGACTAAAATATTCCGTTTGACTTAGTTTAATAGCCGAAATGAATGATAATTTATAAAAATAAATAAATTTAGTTAATTATTTAATCAAGATTATGTCATTATTTTAGTGAAGATAATTATTTAATAAATAATTTTTAATATATATCATATTAAACAAATAGAAATTTTACGGGCTGTGGGGACCGTGGCTGCGAGCAGGAGGGCTGTGGCAGTGGATTGGGGGTGGGGGGCACAGGGGCAGGCCAATGAGAGCCAATGACTTAATTTAATAACCAAAAAGTAGCGCACAACAAATTTTTTCTCTCTCTCTATATATATCAACCTTTACATTTAAAGTTCTTTTAAGTGCAAGAAGTTTTATTTCTTATTATTATGTTTTCAGGTTTTTTTGGTATTACGCCATATAACAACTCAATTGGCTAATTTTAATTGATCAATTGATATTTATGAGTTTAGTGAAATTATAAATTTAATTTATTTATATTGTTAAAATAAATTAATAACATGCATAGTTTTCACCAATGAGATTACGATACATTAGTGAGTTTAAGTTGTCAATTTAACCGAAATCTTTTTTGTCATTTGTTTCTTAGGCCTATAAGTGGCCTATCGGATTGACAAGGGTTAGACGTGTATATTCTAATTAATGAGTTTGTAATATTTCTTTAATATAAATTTACAACTTATATTCACGGGTTCAAATTGATTCAAACAAGATTGATACTTTCGGTTAGTATGATCAATACATAGAAATATTGAAATAGGAAGAGTGGGGGTTAGACCATGGTCAATTAATATAAGAATAAAAATTATTAAATATACCTTTTTAATAAAAAAACTTCAGGTCTAATTAAGAGATTCTTTTTTAAATAAGCAGATCTAATTAAAAGGAGTCTCTTAGCCTTTATTATTGTGGTTGTAAAAATTAAAATTAAATATTAAATCAGACCAATTCATCCTAGGACAAAATTAATTAAATTGAACGATTAAATTCGAAAAAAATATTAATTATATAATATACTATTTTAATATTGAATATATATTATATTATTATTTTTTATATTTTTTTAATTAAAATCGAATTAATTTTTAATTAAAAAAATACCACCGACCTATTTTCTTTTTCCCTCTCGTCTTCCCGGAAACGACGCCGCCCGGTTCTCCGTCGCCCCCGTCCAGCCCCTCGCCGGTGGCCCCGCCCCGTTCCACCCTCACTGCCCCCCGCTCCCCACGTCGCCGCCCACCCCCGTCGCCGCCCCGCCAGCCCCACTCCCCCTGCCGGCCCCGCCAGTCCCTCGCATCGCGCCCCCCCCCCTGGCCCTTCCCTTGCACGCCCGCCTCCCACCGTCGCCGCCCCGCCCCCATCCCACCAGCCCCACTCCCCCCCACTGGTCGCCCTCTTTTTTCCCCCTTCCCTCTCCCTCGTTCGCCCTCACCCGAGCCCGGCCGCCTCCTCCGAGCGACGCCACCCAAGGCCGTGGCCGCCCCCGGCTGGCCCGTCCCCCGCCGCCCCACCGACCACCTCGAATTGTCCCGAATGGCGAATAGCAGATACGAGTACGTTAAATCATATGAGCTCAATGACAGAGTGATGCCGTGTACATGGATTGTTGTGAGGATCAAATTTTCTGGATTCAACAGGTGATTTTTTTGGATTAATTTTATATATGAAGATTCGAAACTAGATCAACATGGTTCACTGGTTTGGATGATTATTGAGGAAGCTTTTATTGGAACACTAATCATTTTTGCATCCATGTTTTTGGTTCTGGTGGGTTTCACAAACTTTATGTTGTGAAAAGGATTGTAGTATGGCAGCAAATGTTCTGTTTTCTTTAGGATCATTTGACAAATTTGGCTTTTTAGGTTTGTGAAACTTCATGCATGTTAATGGGGAAAGCTTCTATTAAAATAATTATTTTGCATGTGGTTTCCGTTAGTTTAGAATCTTTATGTTTATAAGGATCTGTACTTACAGATTTATAGTGTGGTATTGTTATATTTTCCCTTGATTATCTATCAACTTGTAAAAGAATTGTACTTTTAGAATTAATAATGTGGTGGCAACTGTTGGGTTTTCCCTTGATTATTTGTCAAGTCTGATTTGTAGGTTTGCGGAACTCCATGAATTTCAGAAACGCAATGATGGGAGGTTTTCACAGCTGATGAACGAATCAACTGTCTCTTTGCTGAAGGAGTTTCCTGACATAGCTTTTGCATATGGAATTAATGATGAATATAGGTAGCAAGCTTAGTCTGCATTTAGGTCGGTTATTCCGTTTGTGCCCTAGAAAATGAATTGGTGCCATCCTGTCTTTCAGCTTTGTGTTCAAGAAGGCAACTCAGTTTCATAGGCGACGTGCCAGGTTCTATGAAGCTTCGTCTTTCTTCTGTAGGAAAGGGTGAAGTGTGAGCATTCTAATTCAACGCTGAACTGAGTATTAAACCTTTTGTTCCCCTTTTATTTTGCAGCAAAGTGGTTTCTGTTGTTGTATCATTTTTTGTCTCCTCATTCAACATGTTGTGGAATAGTGTCATTCCCGAAAAGGAATTGAAATGCAGGCCCTCGTTCATTGGGAGGCTATTTTTTTGTCCATCAACTGAAATCCTCCGAGATTATTTGTCATGGAGGCAAGTTAATGGTGAGTTTTATCAAACTTTTTCACCATGTATACGGATGAAGATTTTACTAAGAAAATTATGGCCATAATAACTTAAGAATAAACTTCTCGGAAAACATATATGGATATGCTCTTAATTGAATGACATAAACAAAAAAGGCTTCTCTACGAGGTTGCAACAGCAGCACCACATTCAGCATTCATCAAAGACAGTAATAGCATCCTGTTGAAAATCCTCATTGGGAAATGTCACCAAAAAATAACATTCATTGATGCATATTTTTCTTGTGCTATTTCTCTTACTCTTCTCAATTTTGAATTTGTTGCAGGCTTTGTGAAGAATCAGTACAACTATTCGTCCTGGCTGTTGGTGAAATGTGGGAAAAGCATAAAAGAAGCTCCTGATCTGTTACTGGTAGATATCATCTTCCATATGTTGGCTTTTGGCTACTTAAATTCATTCCAAGGTTCACTTAACATGCCATGGACTTTGAAAGTACTGCATTGTTATACTGGACAAATAGACGTTGGTGATATTTATACACAGAGACTTGTTAAGCTTCATTTACAAATTTGTCTTGAGCTTTTTTACCAGTAGTTAGTGAGCAGAACTACATCTTCTACAACAAATCTGTGCATTCTAGATTCTTTTTTATTATCTTTAAGGTTCTTGCATATGTATATTGACCTTTTCTACATCATCTTTAAAGGATTTCTCATCTCACGACACAGTTGAACTCCTCCCACAACAATCTTGTAGAGGCTACCACGTATCACAGTTTTCAGATACAGGATCCTGTGTTTACAAGCAAAAGGTGAAACTTTATGTTTTTGATATTTTATAGTCAACTTGTGATGAATTGATTTTTTCATTCTGATAATATAAATAGAAGCAATTCAGTTTGATAACTCATGTTGTGTATTGTGAGACTCAATAATAAGTAATAATTTAGGGGAAATAATATTATGGAAGTAAGAATTATCTACTTGTAGTTAGGGCTGCTAATTGAACGAGCGAGTTGAGTTTACTATATGCTCGAACTCGACTCAAATTAATTGACGTTCGCTCGAACTCGATTCAAACTTGAACTTGACCCGAAATTGAACGTGTTGTTCAAGCTCAACTTGAGCTTGACTACATGTGAATTGCAAACATTCTGGGAGCTCAAAACTCAGCTCAACAAGAGCTCGAAACCGAGCTCGACAAGGACTTTTGGGAGCTCGGTTTTTAGGTTAACAAGGGGAAAAATAGTAATCTTAGCAAGACTCGAACCCACAACCTCCAAGTGAGGAGGCTCCACAACAACCATCCAACCATTAAACTTTTTGTGTTATAACTATGATTAAGTAGTTTTGATCATGAACATGTAAATAAAATAAATAATTTACCACAATTTATCCCAAAATTAATTGTATATATAATAAGTCTTGTTGAGACCACCAATTAAACCGATATTATATATTATAATATCGAGTCGAGCTCGAGCCGAGCTACCATCCGAGTTCAAGTTACAATCAAGTCAAATCGAATACTACCTTGCTCAAACTCAACTTGTAGAATTCAAGTCCAACTTCGAGCACTTAAATGTCGAGTTTTGAGTTGACTTGGATCAAGCCGAACGCCAAATGTTATACAAGTTAACTCGCTCAATTAACAGCCCTACTTGTAGATCCATATTGTTAAAATTCTTTCATCATTATCCTTAACTGTCACCATTGATTCTATGCCAGTTTGCAATCCATGTGTCTTACTTGAATGTGATAGACAAACTAGTGGATGTTATTTCTCCCCTCTTCTAGTGGGTGGGGTGGGTTGGCGGCGGGGAGGTTGGGCGTCCTTGTAAGGATGAGGATGGGGTGGAGAGCTCTCAGTATTCTTCCCTTGTTCATATGTTTGTTGTAGGTCAAAGTGAGTATGTGGAAGAACTAGGTGGCAACTTGTTTGTGGTACTTGCTAGGTCAGCTTTCATTTTATGATCTATGTGCCAATTACAACGAGAATGAATGTTATCATTTATCTTCTTTGCGCGGGTGTTTGACTCATACTTTTCTCAGGCGTTTCGACATTGTTTCCTTGTATTTGAAACAAAACAGCCATGAGCATGTCTAATACTTGCAATATTAGCAGAACACTTGTATTTTAGGATTGAGTTATTCTACATGCCTTCCATATAATTTGATGTGCTTTCTGATGTTGCTCACACATAAACAACCTGATATGCTTTCTTGCATCATTAGCTGGAATTTTTCTTTTTACGCTCAACTGATCCTTCAAGTCTTCCAGATATTCTACTAGTTTTTCTCATAAACAACCTGATGTGCTTTCTTGCAACATTAGCTGGAATTTTTCTTTTTTAGCTCAAGTGATCCTTCAAGTCTTCCAGATATTCTATTAGTTTTTTTATTACTGTTGAAAGCATTGAAATTCAGTCTGTTTGATGTTTTCTTTCTTTTTTAACTTGGGTAATATGCACATTTGGAAGGCCAAAGTAGATGGGATTTTCCGTCGAAGATCACAAAATGAGGTGACTATTGATCATTGTGATCTGACTAGCTCAGTATTCTGGAAGGAACATGAAAACATATTTGGCAAAACTTTTCACGATGAAAGTCAAGACATTCTTGTAGAAAATTTGGATCAGTGTTTGGAAAAGGTGAAGAAGCTCAAACATGCGAAACTCTATGAGTGTGAAGATGCTTTGATGCCTTGTGCATGGGTTGTTCTTCGTATTGATGGATGCCACTTTCACAGGTATTTGTTAATACTTGGTTGCCATATTTAGGCTTGGTGATTTAAAATGATGTTGAGGTAGTGTTTTAACTGCTACAGTTAAAGAAGTGGCATGGTAACACTCATCTGTTGACTGTTAAAGTATATGAGTAATCAGGGTTTCTCTCATTCATTTGAGCAGTGAGCATTGAATCCCCTGTGTTTGCTATGCAGATTCAGTCATCTTCATCAATTTGAGAAGCCTAATGATCAGCTGGCTTTGAAGCTTATGAATGCTTGTGCCACATCAGTGTTGGAAGAGTTCCCAGATGTAGTTTTTTCTTATGGTGTCAGTGATGAGTATAGGTATTTGCCTCATGGAACATTTCATCTTTTAAACTAGATAATTTATTTTTTGTTTTCCCTTACAACTAGAAAATTGTCCTGAGGGGTTTTCCCTTTTTCAGTTTTATTTTCAAGAACACAACTGATGTTCATAGTCGTCGTTCCAGGTATGTACTTTCTACTCTTCTTATCTTCCTTACAGTTTGGTCCACTTACTTGATCGACTTGTCTCTGCAGCAAAATTATATCACATGTAGTATCAGTCTTCTCTTCAGTGTATGTTTTGAAGTGGAAAGAGTTTTTCCCTATGAAAAAGTTAAAGTATCCACCTTCTTTTGATGGACGGGCTGTTTGCTATCCTACTGATGTTGCTCTTTGTGATTATATAGCATGGAGACAAGTAGATTGTGAGAATATTTCTAGTATTTGGCTTTGAAAAAATTTGTTGTTTTAACTTCTACTACAGGTTGTAGAGGTGCTATATCATATTATAAATGAATTGAAAAGATTTTTTTTCAGGTCACATAAACAATCATTATAATACTTGTTTCTGGGTCTTAGTTAAATCTGGGAAGAGCAAAAGTGAAGCCCAATATCTGCTAAAGGTTAAACAAACTTTCTTATTTCTTTTTAATTTTTATATGAGTTCTAGTCTTGTTCATAGTGATTACTGAACTGAATTCAGGTGATGTTTATGCTTTTTAGATTTTTGATAATGAAAGATCTCTAGCTTATGTCCCACTTTTGTTCCAATGTTGCATCTTCCTTCATAACCATCCCAAAGGAGTCATTTTAGGCGTGTTTAAATTTTAGGGCACTCAAGCTCAAGAGAAAAATGAACTATTACGTCAATTTGGCATTGATTATGAGCGGGAACCAGATATGTTTAAGAAAGGATCTTGTGTTCTCCGGAAGAAGGTAAGCTTTTGTTGCACAATGAATTCTGGAGGATGCTATTCCGGGTTTTTTCTTTATAATGCATTTATGCACGGGCACATTCAAAATGGGATGTAGAGAGCTTTCTGAATTCTTCATCCAGTTTAATGCTTACAATTCTAAAAGTGATCGTCACTGAGGTAGCAAAGATATGATTGTCACACTGGTAGCTCGTTTTTCTTCCCTTGTTGGGGATCTTATCAGCCAATTTGATGCTTATCATCCTACTAATAGTGCCTCCTATTTATTCTTCCCTTGTTACTGATGTAGGAATGTATGATTTTTGCTAATTGTTACCTCCTATTTACCTGCTTCTCTCCACCCCTTTGGGTCATGTGACAATCACTATTGTTCATAGGATTAGTTAAAGGTTGTATTCTTTTTTTTTTTTTTGCATTAATAAAAGTTATACTGGTTCAAACACTCATAGTGCTGTTATTAGTAAAAGCTATGCTGATTCAAACACTTGTATTAGCCTTAGCATGGAATTGCTTGTGTGTGAAGGGAGTTTGCTTTTATAGGATTGAAAAGTTGAAACCATGAGATAGTTTGAACATTGTGAAATTGTGTATGGCATTAAACATTTTTAACCGTTGCTATATTTTTTTCCCCCTTTAGGATGGTCAAGATTGTTCTGAAACAAAAGGTGACCAAGACTCCAGTTTTGAGTGCCAAAATATAATTGTGAAACATTGCAATATAATAGACTCATCATTTTGGGAAATGTATCCTTACATTCCTGGAATGAGCAAGGATCCTTCATCTGAACTGACAAATGGTTCTTCACTTGATTTACAATCCTTTGAGGTCAAGCACAAACCAATGCCATCAACATGGATAATTGTGAAAATAATTTTTTGCAACTTTCAAAGGTATGCTATTTTCGTTTACTTTGCTGCTATTGATTTTATTGGCTTATAATGACAAAAAATGGGACAAATAGAAAATGAATTTTAAGGGACTACTGCATTTAATACCTTCTTCGAACTAGGAAATAGAGTAATGCGAAGCAATAAGGAGAGCCACATACTACATTTTTAATTGCTCCAAGCTAAAAGATTCAGTAAAGGCTGTTCCAGATCTATTTATGAACACAATTAACCTACGCATCTCAAATTATAGTTCCTATTATCACT
This sequence comes from Piper betle, assembly GCA_033002965.1. Classification (NCBI taxonomy): domain Eukaryota; kingdom Viridiplantae; phylum Streptophyta; class Magnoliopsida; order Piperales; family Piperaceae; genus Piper; species Piper betle. Next base: position 21,134 of record JAURVB010000579.1, on the reverse strand, counting down.
TTAAACTTCCTAAGCCTATGAGCTTTTTTGTTAAAGTTCACAAACTGTAGAAATAATTCTAAACTAATTTTTTGTGTTTTGTTTTATCTATCATGAAATTCTCTGCCTGCTTTCAAAGTATTATGTGCATGTGTCAATGCCTGTGTAGTTCAAAACAATTTTATCATCTTCTTGTCTTGCTTAATATATTTTGATCTCCAATATAAATGTAAATGTACAGATCTTTAAGTATGTATATTGAACTTCTGTCACAATGTGTAGATTTTCTGAGCTTTACGAGTTTGAAAAGCCCAATGATGAGCTAGCATTAAACCTCATGAATGATTGTGCCATTGCGTTGCAAAAGGAGTTCGAAGATATTGTTTTATCGTATGGCTTCAATGATGAATATAGGTAGCATGGCTGCGGTTGTTATTTTATTTTCTTAGCTGCCATAATGTTTCTTACCCGTCCTTTATTCTTGTTCTTACAGTTTCGTTTTCAGAAAGGAAACTCAATTTGAAGAAAGATGTATCAGGTTTTCTTTATCATTTTTGATTTTCTGAATGTTTTGACTGTTTTGTGTTGACTTCAGCATTCAATTATTATTGATTGATCCGAGCTCTCTTTTTTTTGCAGTAGAATAAAACTGTCAGTGTCATTGTTCTTTTCACTCACCTACTTATCGAAATGGAAAGATTTTTTCCCTTTTAAAGACTTGAAAGATATGCCAGTGTTCTCTATGAATATGTATTGTTGTCCATCACTTCCAACTCTTCAAGCTTATCTTGTTTGGAGACAAGAAGAGTGTGAGTTAACTTTGCTGGTTTTTATGAGTAAACTAGTCGCTAACCCGCGCGATGCGTGGTTAAAGGATTTGAAGCAAATCCTAATTACAATAGAAATCAGAACAAATCTTAATTACAATAGAATTCAAAATAAATCCTAATTGCAATAGAATCAAAACAAATCCTAATTACAATAGAAAACTAAAATTATTACTAATAAGAAATAAAGGGTAATACTGTAAAATAATTAGAGGACACGTGACAGAACCATATTAATAGTCCTCAGTTTTATATATTAGTATAGATAGTGACAAATAGTTGTACATCTTATGGCTTACAATCTGTACCTTTTTTCCTGGCGATTGTTTAGGTCACAATTACAATTTACATCAGACATGTCTATGGATGCTAGTAAAGTGTGGCAAAAACATAAACGAAGTTGAGGCTTTGCTAAAGGTAAAACAACAATTTCGTTTGCATCAATATTTTTCAGAACTTTGTTTCTCAAAATTCTAAAAAGATGTCAAATTGTAGGTAAATTTCTTTTTTAAAAATCAGAGGCCATGCCCCTGCCTCCATTCATTTGGGATTAAGTGGAGGAACAATGCCAAAGCTAACTAAAAATATGAAAATAAGAACAGCTTTATACTCTTCTCTAGTCTTGAACATTTTATGCTTGGGAGAAGCTTGTTTTCTTGGCAAGGAATCTGGATATGAAGATAGTAAGAAAGCAGATGTGGGAGACTAGGGGTATTCTAATTATTGTTACTGATGCTGTGTCCTTCCTATGCAAATGTTATGTTTAGTTACTCGTGTCTTGGCTAGAAAGGGTGATCTTGTTAGACAGGTGGCATCATGCTTGATCTTTTTTCTGTCTTTAATGCTCACAATAGGATGGACATCTATGATCTATGTGCTTGCTCAAATTCAATAACCATCATAATAATAGTGGTCTCCATTGTAGACTTAACCATGCTAGGTTTGATGGCATGAATTTGTATTAGTATCTTTCTAGTTACTGCTCTCGCATTTTAAGTGATGATGTGAAACCCATTTCAGCAAAGTGACAAATTTCCATATTAGATGCCCTTCCTTATGTAGCTCTTGAAGAGAGGTAAATGCAATAAAGGGCATAGGTTTGCATCATAACCTTTCATATTAGATAGTATGAGGTGATTGTTGCTTGAGGATCATAGTCATATTCTAATGGAAAAATTCAATAGATAAATCCATTTCGCCTGTAGTTTTGCCTTCATTAAATATGGAAGTAAGTCTGCAGACTTCAGCTGATGCCACATGTTAGCGCTGACAATCGGTCTCAATGGTGTTTTCTGTTGATTTTGACTTTGCAGGATTCTAGTATAGGAGACAAAAATGAATTGCTTTTCCAGCAGTGTCACATCAATTATAATACCTGCTTGCCAATGTTTAGGAAAGGATCTTGCACATTCAGGTACAGGGTAAGTAATATGTTAAGTATACTGAAGGGCTGTTACTGATGATTATATTATATTGAGAAACTTCAACCTGATAGTTATCCAAAAGTATAATGTATTTAGGTGCTCAAAATTTATTGACAAAGTATTATTTTCTAACTTAAGCAAATAGAGTTAATGTATTTTAGTCTTCTAATTGGTGTTTAAGCATTGTCGATAATCTATGTTTATTGAAGCAAAAGAATGTTGGCGAGCTAATATTATAGATGTTTCAGTTTTTCATATGCTCTTTTCATTTCCTTGTTTATTCACTAAGATCATTGTTATGCAGCTTATTCACATGTTCTTCCATATTGTTTGGTCCTTACACTCCTTTTATCAACTGTTTTGAACGTTGTTTCACCTTGAGTGAGTATAAGTTGTACTTTTACCTTACAAAAAAAAACTTTTCCCCCATTGTTCCTATATAAAGCATAAAAACCTTGACGGTTTTTATTCATTTAGATGATGACTTTATTTGAATTTAGTCGCTGATGCTCAGTTAATTCCTTTGTGTAAATTGGGGTGACATCATATTCCCTATGATTATTTATATCATAACTTTTCAGGCAGGTGGCATTGAAAAGATGAGCGAGTGCAAATCATTGTGATTTAAATAGACCATCCTTTTGGAACACTCTCTCTGAGGTCTGCAACGAGCGTAAGGGTTCTATTTATGAAAAATGGGAATGTGCAGAAAGAATGGAGTCTTTTGAGGTCAAGGACAGCTTGTTACCTTCTACATGGGTTGCTATTATGGTTGATGTGAGCTCTCTTTGCAGGTAATCAATGCTCACCTCAAATTAGCATGTAGGACTCTGATAATATTGTCTGTTAGGCATTTTCATGCACCATTTAGTATTTTTATTCTGGTACTTGTCATTCTCTGGAGCTAATACAGGCAAATAGAATTGTAAAATATATGTCTTCTCCCTCGTCTCTTTTCCCATCTCTGTGTGAGTGTGTATGTATGTGCATTATCAAATAGTGTCTTTTCACTTTAAATAGCTCATTGAAGTCAATTTAAGATTTTAGATGATGGGTATGTGTTCTAAGTCCTCTATTTTCCATGCATGAAATTGTTTCTCAATCCTACTTTGGGGCTAATTGTCTTTCTTGTTTGAGAAGAATTGTCAGAATGTATTTCTTTTGATTCCTGACTTCCGAGTATGAGCAAGCTCCTCCTCATAACCATCTTGCAGCTGCTTGGTAATAATCTTGTATAATTGCAGAGCTGGTGGATCTCCAACATTATTAACACGGTGGAATCAAATCAATGTACTTCTTGATGGGTCTGAATTGTTGGACATAGATCCAAATTTCCATTTTCAGAATCTCAGTGCTTTATTGAATGCCATGTAGCATTTTTACCAAAGAATATTAAAATTGAGGTTTGACTACTAAAAAGGTCGTTGACGATTTATTTTTGTAAATTAAATTACAAGTTTGGAGATTTTTGGCCTATATAAGTTGTTTATGTTGCTAATTCAAGCGGGTGTTTGCTTTCTTTCTCTTGAATAGTTGTATACAAGTAGACATTGAGCAATCCCAAATGTATTTCTTTTCCTGCAGATGTATGGAATCTAATGATAAGCCAATGCTGGACCTGATACATGCCTGTGCAGTTGCAGTTCTGGAAGAATTTTTGGATATTCTTTTGTTATATTTTTCCAGAGACGAATTTGGGTAAATATTTTCTGTTTCAATCTGTATTCTTCAGCATAATTTTCTAGTATTGATTGTTAAATTTGTTGAACTTCTCAGTTTTGTTTTCAAGAAGAAAAAACTGCATGAGAAAGGCTCCAGGTTTCCTTCTTTGCTTCATTTTTAGACTAGAGATGTTGGGTTATTATTCCTTTTGCCAAAACATCATTATCATTTAGTTAACTAAGTTAGTAATAATTTGTCGGTTTGCAGTGACATGAAACTCCCAATTGCAAATTTCTTCTGGAATGCTTATATGAAGAAGCAGCTAGAATTTTTCTCGGATCAAGAGATTGGGGATTTGCTTGCATTAGACTGGCGTGTATTTTGCTTTCCTACAGTTGCAATCCTTCTGGACTTTTTGGCATGTAAAGAATGTAAGTTAATTATTGTATTGCTCTTAATATTTCAGGAAAATTTATGTTCACTTTTGGCCCACAGGGAGTTTGTGTTACAGATCATTCACTATAAAGAATTAACATGATTATATGACTCAGATATTTGTCATCTTCCGAGAAAATTCTATAGAGAGATTTATAGTTTCTGCATTTGGGCCTACTTGTTGTGATGATTAAACTCTGATATGAGTGCAAAACTTTAGTCAACAGTGGGGTTCAGTCCACTCACTGAATGGGGATTAGATTTATTGAATGCTATCGTTGAAGGGACATCGTTTTAAATTGCATTGCTTGTTGAGATAATCTATGTGATAACCATCATGAGCAGCCAACTAATTTGGTATTAAACATTGATTATCCCATTGATAACTCTGTGGTGGTTATAGGAACCCTTCTATTATAGATTTTTTGGACTTGGATTGTGCTCATCAGACCTTAGTATGGCCAGAGATTGTGGGATTAAGATATGAGCTACAAAAAACTCCTAGACGTGAGGAACCACTAGAGGGGATTCCAAATTTCAACATTTGCAGGCCTCTTTTGACCAATACAATGCTCGTTATCATTTGCTGGCAGGTGGCAGTGAGACAAGTGTAATTTGGCGACGATTATGTTGCTAGACATTGGCAAAGTCCAATACCTATTATGGTAGAATGTTTTGTACCTTCTCAACTTTTGTGCTAATTGCTATTCATCTGTGTGTAAATAGCTTCTGTAAGCAGATCGGGGGACTCTTGCTTCCACTTGCTTGTAAAATCTGAGGAGACCAAAGCTGAGGCTCCAAATCTAAAGGTATGCAACTGTTCTTCGAAGTTGAAATGGTTGTTTTATGTACATTTTTTGCTTGTATATTGAGTTTTTCTTGATGAAAAACCTCATGAATTTTGTTGCATTGTCTCAAAGTGGCAATTGGGAGTTATCTTTTGTTTTATGTACAATTGAGTTATTCTTGATGAAAGACCTCATGAATTTTGTTGCATTGTCTCAAAGTGGCATTTGGGAGTTATCTTACTGTTGTAATTGATATTTGATCAAACCAAATGGGTAAATCATTTTGTGGGGTTAAATATGAAAAAGGAAAAGATTTCTTTATAACATGAACTGTTTAAAAAATGCCTCAGGTAAAAGAAGTCGCGCAAGTGGAGGAAATCGGAAGAATGAATGAGCTACACGAGCAAATGACCTTGGATTATTGCAATGGACATGTGTGCGATGCATGGAAGGAATTCTCTAACATCTTGGACTTTCGGATAGCATGTGCTGACGTTCTCAGAGATTAATTGACAGGCGAATGAGCTTCAAACAATTTCTGCACTTTAGTCATAGCCTAAGCACAAATTCACTGCCAGTTTTGATTTGATGATGATTCCTCATTACCCAACAAGGTGGCCGGCAGGCAGTGGATTTTGGACTTTCAGACTGCCAAGGGTAAAGAAAGAATGCTGGCAACGTTAACACCCATTTATGATGAAGCCAAATACGTCGTTACAGATAGGACGCAAGAGCCAAAGAAAGACGGAATTTAGAAACGATGCTAAGAAGTTAGCTTGGGCATCGTGGAATTTTTGGACAGCATTGAAGATTAATTGGGTTTGGGTTGGTTATTTTGTAAACCCCAATTTGTTTTGGTTAGTCGATCTGTGCCCATTGTAACGCCAGTAAATATGGTTGTAAGAAACTACCGCAGGTATATGGAGCAAATGATCGATCTTTTCCTTTTTTCCTTATTTTTAATTTGGTGTTGTTAAAGTAAATATTTAATGGTTTTATTTTTTTAACATCTCAAGTTTTAGGGACAAGTAGTTAGCCTACCTGAAATTATATGGTATCATGGCCAAAGGTCGGATGTTGTGTTCAGTAGACTAAATTTTGTTCACGTACTAAGCTTTAAAAATTTTATTCGTCTATTTTCATGACAGTGAATTTTTAGGATAAGTAATCAGACTTTAAAATTTAGATATCGTTTACATGCATAAAACGCCAAAGGCTGGAAAAAGCTGCCGGCAGGGTCTTCGATCTATTGAGAACCAGCCGAGGGGTGAAGCACTAAATAGTAATGCTAGCTACTGCAATTGCCAAGTGTGTGGCATGATTAACTAACCAATGTTGTCGCAAGAGTGTGTAACGAGGATGTGCTGCTACATCCTTAAATTGTTGATGGCATATTTTGAAGTTGTTGCCTGGAAGGAAAATATTTTCATTCGACCGAGTTCCAAATCCATGGCCAGTGGCATGTAAGTGAGATCACAAAACTATATGATCACAACCAGTTTGAACATTGTAAACATAAATGTCACGAACAATGTTTGTTGGAAACATTTCAAACAGATAGTTTCTGTCCAGAGGACATTCGTCCTTCAATGGAAGAGAACAAGAAAACATGTCAACAAAATATCTTGAAAAGATTATCTATTTTAGATAGAAAGGATCAAATTGTAGGCGTTAGTGAACCTCCTTGAGTAGTTGCTTTTTTTCTTGAGGCATTTGTGCATACCAGGATTTCCATGTCTTCATGTACTGCTCAAACAGATCCTTTATTTCTGATAAGGATATGAATATAATAACAGTGAAATAAACTATTTAGTGTAGCACATGAATTTAACTAGGTAGAAAAAATTCACCTTGATTATGGTATCTGGGATGAAAATTTGGGGCTATGTTCTCCCAATTGCAAGCTGGTTTCTTAGTTGTCACTGCACCAGATCCTTCAACTAGGGTAGATGGGCAAAATGGCTCATAGTCATAAGCCTTCAGAGCTTTTCGGCGGGAGCATTTGAATATCTTTATTTTGGATCTCTTGGTTCCCTGCAATTTTGATGGACTGCTGTTCTTCATCAGATGAAGACGGTAGTCGACACTTTGTGAAATCAGTTTTTGTTACATCAGTTCCAAAGACCCTTTTGGCGCCATGTCTTGAATCAAGCAACAAGGCAGCTTCTGTTGAACATCTTTCATGATTCCTTCCCCCATAGCCTAACCATCTGAATGCTGGTTTTGTTGTGTTCGTGCGTGTCTGCAAAATCATTCAAATAATGTTAACTTGCAATTCATTGATTTTGTTTGCAAAGACCAAAAAATTTATGTAAGTCCCGGCTCAATGTTACCTTCTGAATAAGGTTCATAGATGACAATACATTTGCAATGTCATAAAGTCGTCGTAGTATTGCTGCAGGGTTATCTTGAATCGAAAAAGTCAGTTGTTTAACAATAGTATCATGCAAAAATCATATCAAGAAAGTACATACGAAATTTTCCCTACTTTGCATAATGCCGGAGTTTGGAGTACCTCCAAGCAATAACCTTGCAGCTTCATCAAGAGGCACTATGTCTGACTGAAACAAGTTGTACCAAGCTTTATGATTTGTAGAATTAAAGGCAATCATGGTCATCAAGCATTAACAAAAAAAGAAGACAATCTAAGGAGTTCGTGTAGCTATTTACATCCGTGGAAAGGAACAGTTTGACAAAATTTTGAGTGAGAAGAGCCGAATATATTTCTCTTGATCTATTTTCTGAAATAAACCAAATAGCTATAGAAGCAAACATGGTCATCAGACCTAAGTATGGCCGACTGGTCGGCGGTGACTTTTTTTTTTAATACAAAAAAGGTGCTGCCACCCGACGGGCTAAGATGAGCAAAATCTTCTTGGGCATTAAATGGATGGCTAAGATTAGATCATGTAAAACAAAAGAAACTCTATCTCTTCCCCGACCTTATTGTTGAGGCTGGATCCAGCCAATTGTAGTTGGATCTCACAACCCCTGGCCAACGATCAGGGCCTCCAACGGCCAATTTTGACCGAAAGTAAAAGGCATTCTTCATCACCTTCCGACCAACCGCAGCTAGTGGTTCCCTTGTTAGGCTGCTGTTGCAGGATCAGGGGTGGGCATTGACATGTGAATGTCCGTTTCCGACCGACGTCTAAAGTATGTCCGACCGAATATAATTGACCGAATTAAAACAAACTAAATATGAACATTTTTTTGTCCGCCCGAATATCCGATATTTTATATTAATAAAATAATATATTTAACATTTTTAATGCTAATATTATATTTTATGAAAATTATAAAACATAATATACAATAAAATTGTGGTTGTAAGTTACATATTTTTTTCACCTTTTCATAAATTCAAAGATAATATCTTGTAATTGTTCTCCTAGAAACCATCACAAATTGTAGTTGCAAGTTACTAACCTACCTTCTAAATCCTTCATGTTTCTGGTGTGATCTTCCTCCCCCAATTCGACGACAAGCTCCTTCCCTTTGCCTTGCTTGCTCCCCTGCCTCGATGGCGCCATAGAGAAGAAGACCTGCAACGGAATTTAGCTGGAGTTTGATGGATCGAGATAGTGGATGGAGAAGGGAGTAGGAGAGAATTCTGGCTCCCTTGGCGATCTCCTGAAAAGTCGGACTGGAAACAACAATAACAACAAAACAAGAATTCAATTTCATCAAAAGTGTTCTGTTACAACTTCATGCTTTGTTTTATACCCTGTTTTCCCATCCCGTCCTCTGTTATCCCGCCAGCTCTCCCTTTATTCATACCAGTTTTACAATTGAAAGTGAATACTCATGTAAGATAATTACTTCGGCCAACTCTAATCTTCTCCTTCTTTAATCAAATTTCCAAATATTTATTTTATTTTTTCCATCTTTTTTCACTCACATCTTAAAAATTGTTACCCAATATCACCACTTATATTTTTTGTCCTCTTTATTTTAAAATTATGACATTTTTTTTCAACATGCCTCCATAAATAAGTAATGACAAATAACATATGTTCAATTTTTCTCATATTTTCTATCAAAATAGGCACATATATCGGATGTCATTTCCCTCTTTTTTGATAATGAACCATCTATAAATTCTACTTCTTTAGCAATCAATTTTTTTTATCTTTTCAACCTCCACTTTACTCATTTACATTTAGTAAAGAATTTATATGATCCATCTCTCAAAAAATATATCAATTTGTATTTAGTACATATTCCCTCCAAGATGCAAGCTTCCTTCACCAAATAATTGCACAAATTTTTATAATTCAAACACTACCCAAATTCGTCATTATAATTTTTTTGCATTATATCCAATTATAAAATAATGATTAACTTAATAATTATTAACCTTAAAAGTATTTTTAAAATATAAAATAATTAACATACGACGGCAAAGAGCGGCAGTCCGGCGGTGGCAGAGGCAGGCGACAGAGGTGGAGTCGAGGCGATGGCGGAGGTCGGGGTAGGGCGGCGACAAGAGGAAAGGGGAGGGTGGCAGAGGTCGGGAGAGGACGGCGAAGGGCGGCGATAGAAGGCTGCGAGGAGTATGGGGGAGGGCGGCAGAGGTCAGGGGAGGGCGGTGACAGAGGGCCGGGGGAGGGCAGCAAAGGTCGGGGGAGGGCGAAGGAGGGCAGGGGAGGGCGGCGGAGGTCGAAGGAGGGTGGGGGAGGGCGGCGACAGAGGGCTGCGGGGGAGGGCAGGGGAGGGCGGCGGTGGTGGCAGATTATATTGATAAGTAGGGTTAGAGTTAGTAATTATAATTTCGGACTGGTCACGAACGTTGTCTAGGACTGACGGACAAGTCAGACATTAACTCAATCGAATAAATTTTATCTGACAAAATTTCGAACAGACGTGATAATAACTTGTCTGACGTCCGTGTGACTGATGCCCACTCCTATGCAGAATAAAGGACGGAGTGGTTTAAATTTTTTTAAGATAGAGATTTAATCTTGGCGGTCCATAATCAATTAGGCTCGCATATATTCTACAAATTACTCTTAGAAATTTTTTCTATATAATTTAATCTTTATCTCTATAAATTTTTATTTTTTATTATATAAATTCAAAACTAACGCAACGAAAGGCGTGTTATTAAACCGGTTAAAGTGGAGTCAAACTCGAATCAAATTAAAAAAATATAAAAAAAGAAAAAAAAACTTTAATCAAATTTGAAGACAAGGGCGCCGAGTTCGGGACGACGGCGGCGTATGGAGGCGAGGGGGGCGGCGGAGTGCGCCGCTAGAGGCGGAGTCGGGACGCCATGCACGGGGCCGGCCGCCAAGCGCTGCGGGCTCTGCGGCGCCGTTGCTTACTGCACCGCCGACCACCAGGTTTCGCCCTCCCCCACCAACCCCCCCATTCTCAGATAGAATAGCTTCTTCTGATTTTGTTTTTTTGTTGCATTTTGTTCTGTGATTTCCCATGTCACTTGTCAATTTGGTGTAGTTGGCATCTGAATCTGTTAATTGGAAGCTTAAAGATGATGTTTTTTTGTTCTTCCCATTTTGGGCGTTTGATGTACCATGATGGGTCATGTTGAACTGAAAGTGAGGTGATTTTTCAGTGTGAAAGTGTTTTTCCAGGATCATTTTGATTGTACATGTGTAGAAAAGCTCATTCTTTTATTTGCTGTTGCATTTATTTGTGGGATTATTCATGTACAATTCGGTGATTCATATGGTTGTTGGGAAGAGTCTTCCACCTCCAACTGTTAATGGAGTCATAAGTTTAGTAAAGTTGCAACTTCTTTTACCTAGCTTTTTGGGAATTTGATATACCATGATGGACCGTATTGAACTGAAAATGTTGTGGTTTTTAAGCGTTGAAAGTGTTTTTCATTGGATTGACAGTGAGGTTTTTGTGTTTTTCAGGTTGCTCATTGGAGATATCATAAGGATGAATGTGCGAGGCTTGGAGAGCAAATGAAGCGTGTGGAAATTGTACGAGATTTTCCATTCACGTTTTCGAAAGAGGGCTCATTGCGGGTGATTATTTAGCTCCATCTTTTATATTTTTAGCAGGTTTTGCAGTTTACCAAAAATTTTCTGCAACTGGAGAGGTGTAGGTTCATTGATTTAGTTTTGATAAGCTTAGTATCGTTAGTACCATTCCGTGATTTTTTCCCTGGTACGTGAATGCAGCAGAATACAAGGTGTTCAACTTTCATGAACGTGGGACTTCATCAAATTGGACTGTGGAAACATGAATGCGATTGTAACGCTGCCATCACTTATGGCGAGCAATCATGGTAGCTACCTTCTTTTTGCTGGTCAATTGGTTGTGTTAGAAGTGTTTGTTCAGCAGATTTGGCTACTATATTTAATCCATAAGAATAAATAGTTTTGACCAGTTTTGCTTATCTTTCTCCAATCATGATTTTCTGGCGATGATGCTTTAGTATTTCACATCTTTACCCCCAGTGATATTTGTTGTCTTGCTTGATTTCTGTCACACATGATTCCCAGATAGTGGCTTTACTTTTATTTCTTACATCAAGGACATTACATGGTTTAGTCATTGTCTCTGGTTGGCAGGGAATATGATTCTTGGGACTTACCTAGCCTCTCATGTCCATGTACTGGTACCTCTATTCTTTCAAGTTTTAAGATTGTAATGGAAATTTACATGTATGTTCCTATTATAAAATGGCATCTTTTAAACCCTCTCAAAGGTTCAATTGCTATTAGTACCTAGTAAGCCTTGTAAACTTGCAAAATTATCTTTGTGGGCTGACACGCTAACAAGTGGTGAATTTATGGGAGTATCTAGGGTAGTTTGTGAAAAAAAAAGACAAAAAAAGGAAGGTTTAGAGCCGTAGTAGATTTTAAACTGGAGACAGTGGTGTGAATTTTAAACGTTTGGGCTCATGAGTTTAACAAAAGAGTTGTCTTATATTTGATAAATTATTTGTCATCAATAGGAAAGATGATTAGTAAAAGATTCGTAAAAGATAAAATAATAATATTATATCTACCAAGCGTCAGTCTCGTTTTTATTCAAAACCTATTTCCAAAAATGGCCAAAAAACCTTTGCAGTTAGCAAAGTTTTTCCTTTTTTCTGAGAAAAGTGTTTCTTATATGTCCCTGTGTTTGTTAGTTTTAAGGACCTCTTCGCTAGCTTTTGAAATATTTGACGTAATTGTAAATAATTTTCTAAACAAATTGCGGAAGGAATTTGCAAACTTTCCTTTTATTTATCAGTTTCTTTTCTTATGCCAATAAATTACAGAGCCGTCCAAAATTTTACCATTCAAGTTGAGTAGTTGGAAGGAGTATTATACATGGAGAGATCTTCCATTGAATTCACCTGCCAGTTTGCTGCTGCATTGGGTACTAAGATCCAACTTCTACTCACTTAATTTTTCTGTTGCAAATAAGCTTCAAATAGGAGTATTGTTCTAGTTAGCACCTTCCAATAGTTTTAGACTGTGAGAAAGTGCATCCTCTATGGTACTGGTTGCACATGGAAGTTGGTGTTAATCTTGATAGGCTAAATTGGATGATTGGCTTTGCCTTTTGATGTCATATGATAAGCATAATTTCTGCTGGCATTATTATCACTATTGTTTTAGTTGAAAATTAGCAGGCGAGCCTTAGTGTTACTAAAAGTATGCAGCTTTAAAATGTACGCTGGTTCTAATGTTAAGTTGCAAGCTTTCTATGGTTTTGTTGGATATTGTTTGAATAAATTTCTTTTCATGTTTGCAGCCTCTTACCATCTACCTCGCATATCAACTTATTGAAAATAGGTGCCAAAAATTTGAAGTTGACAGTACACTATATATTCACTATTTAGGTATCCTCTGGTTATTCCCTGGGTTTCATTCTTTATAAATCAAGTGCAAAGTAGATAAACATTAAACTAGGAAAAAAAATTATGTCGTTGTTGTTATGTAACACTAACCTCTCATCTCTCCTTAATTATTATTCCTGGGGGATGGTCGAGGATGTTGATCTTTACAAGGTTAAAGATAAATTATCAAGAATCTGTTAGTTCTTAGATAAGATGCTATTTTTTTTCCAATATACAAATCCATCTGTATGTTTGATTGGTACTTGGTTTGCTTTCATTTGGTTGCAAACCACCATTTGGCTTTTTCCATGAAAACTTAATTTTTGACCAACTTGGTTTTAACACAAATAAATTGGCTTTTACCTTATATTATGCTACTTGTGGATGCTATTCTTTGAGTTTCGATTTTGAGCTTTGTTGCTCCTGTAGACTGTAATTTATCATGTGAAAATACTTGTTCTTAATGTTTGTTTCCGTATATGAATCATAAGGGCCTGAAAGAGAGCTTCTTGAGCTGGCAGTTTTTGCTGAGTTACTTGCCCTTATTCCTGGTGTGGATGTGCACATAGACCTTGTTGGACCAGCAGTCCCGCAGTTTAGGTAGTGGGAAGAAAACTTGAATTGTCAGTCATTATTTTTTTAGTGTGATCTCTTTAAAATGAATATCATATTGATGAATATAATGCTAATTATTTAAAATGTCTTCTTATCTCCCCAATGGTCAGAAGAGTTATGATCATTAAATACAGTGTACATGATCTAACAGAATAGCTAAACCTTTTTCTGCATATGTGGAAAAAAAACTTGTTTTAAATTGGCCATTGATGATGATTTTAATCAGTTTTACTAATATTTATGTATTACTGCATTATCAGGGATGGGAGAAAATTGGAGTTCAAAGTTACATGTGCTGCTTGGATGCTTGTTGTATTTGCAAAACTTCTAATGAAAGACAAAATAAAGTAACTCTGCGATTTTGGAAAGGCTGTTATCATGATCGAATCAAAGATATAGTAACTCTCTGTCTGATGCTCTGCGCATTTGAGTAACCAGCTTTGATCCTGACTTCTACTTTTCATTTTCTTATCCATGTTTAGGACACTTTTCCGCAATTTGTTTTTGCTCCTAATGCTGGCATTGCGGCTGAGCATAGCTGGCTACCTACAGTAGTATGCCTTCTTTATTCTTGATTCCTTCATTATGCAGTTTATGCTATTGTGATGATTTTCAAAATAGTAGTTATAATCTCGTAACTTTGCACTGACCTTTAATTAAGCATTTCTTTCTCATCATTGTTGTCAGTGGTCATTTTTGCAATTGAACCAATATATGGATATTTACTTATCAGCTCTATGAGAAAGTGTGTTTGTCCATTCACTATTTGTAGAATTGAATGGTGGAAATGATGCCAAAAGACCATAAATTGTAAATCAGGAAGAGAATTTTTTCATCTGAAATATCATTACCAGTCAATACTGTAAATGCTTTATTCTCTATAGTTTGCTTAATTTGTACGATATTTTCAAAGCTGTAGAAATGAGTTAGTTTTTTGTGAATATCAATGGTTTAGGGTTTGTTTTTTTGTCTAGTCTCAATTTAGTGGTGTCTCGACAATAATAATACCGATCTATCACTAACGTGTTTGTGTTTGTAAATATTGAGGTTCCACGTGCCTTTATTGTGATGCCTGCTGATGAATTCATGCTAACGAGTTCGAAGTTTTGTCATAGTCACATTTCTTTGTTGGTTATAGCTATTTCTGTTTCAGGAACTAATAGAAAAGATGGGTGCACCAGCTATCTTTTCAGATTATTGTGAAGAAGCCGCATATCTAGCTTCCCACTGCATCAGCTCTGTCACGGGATGCCCTCTCGCTATTCCTGTAAGCTTATATAGTTCTTGCTGATGCCCTTTGGGTTAAATTAAGCAACTTGTAATTCTTATGTGCATGTTGATGTTGCAGATTCAGTTAAACCCATTCAGACAACCATTGGCAGTTGAAGGCAGTGCCTTGTATATCCCTTGTTATTCAAATTGCTTTCTTTTGGCATATAATGTATAAAACTAGCAGAAAACATATGAGAATGGTGGAATCTGCCCTGGAGCTGCTTTCACAACCTGAGAAGAAAAGAGACTGGGAACTTGATTCTCAATAACTAAGGGCGATCAACAGTAAATTTCTGAGACAGAATCCGAGAAACAATGTAAGAATATAGAGGCGGAGCGCTGGTCTAGTGGATGGTAAATCTGTTTTGTCAATGTTAGGAATAGTAAATTATGATATTATTAGACTTATTTGCATTGCATATATCACATATTACATCGACAATTAAACAACTATCTATTCTATTTGGTCGTGTGATATATGTGATGCAAATAAGTCTAATAATATCATAATTTACTATTTCTAATAATTTGTGATGCAAATGAGGCAAAATTCTTTTCTAGCATTAGCATAATATATATGATAACAAAAAAGAACTAACAAGTAATAAATGATGCAATTATTTAGCTAACTAGTTATGACTATGCTTCGTACCCAGCTGAAGAATTGTAGTCTTCTAAGTGTAGAGCATGGTGGTTGGTTGTGAGGCTTCGGCAATGCACGTCGAAAGAACAAATATTATAATTATCTTGGGAGAGAAAATAAACCATCCCTCTTGTGGAGTCATCCGGCTTCGCATGGAAGGAACCAGAATATAGTTGTCCTATCATAAAAAGTTCGTCACCAATACTTGTTGCGGTTTCGAGAATCCCCTCCTGTACACCCCAATTTTATGGGGTAGAGGACTGACTGCCACGCCATGTAAAGCTGGCCATCAGATTCGTTCAGATAGTTGTTGGAGAAGGAGGAATTAGCATGTAAATGATCCATAGGAAAGCAGGTCACATCTGGAGTGGACGCCGACGATCTAGCCGTGTCTATGGCTATGACATATGATTTCGTGGCTGCGTAAATCTTATATTTGCATAGGAAGGCGTCGAAGACGGCCAAACGATTCTGCCCGACGGGGAACCTATGCTGCCTACTCCACAAATAGAGGTGGGCATTGGTCGGATGGACGTCGGACAAGTTATTGTCCGCGTTTGTCCGAAATTTTATCGGACAAAACTTGTCCGACCGAGTTAATGTCCGACTTGTCCGTCGGGCCCGAGCAATGTCCGTGGACGGTCCGAAATCAAACCAACTTCTAAACCCTAAGAAGGAAAACACTGTTCATATGCGCCGCCGCCTCTGCCATAGCGTCTGCCGCCGCCCTCTGCCCTCCGCCGCCCTCACCCACCCTCCCCTTGCCTCCGCCGAACCGCCACCGTCGCGACTGCACGCCTCAGCTCCGCCACCCTTTGCACGCTGTGTCCGCCGCCGCCTGCCTCCGCTCCCAGCTTGCACCGCCTGCCTCCGCCGGACCGCCACCCTCTGCTCGTGTCTCCGCCACCCTCTGCGCGCTGTGTGAAAATCCACCGTCGCCTGCCTCGGCTGCCCTGCATCCGCTCGCTCCCGCCTCCGCCGCTCCAGCCTCTGTCGCCGCTTGCCTCCGCCAGACCGCCACCCTAAACATCTACCGTTGCCTGCCTCGTCTGCCCTGCCTCTGCGCGACGCCGCCGGACTCCGCCGAACCGCCGCCCGTTGCCGCCGTGTATATATCACTTGATTTATCCTAAATTTAGTTTATTTTATATCTAGGATTAATTCTTATTATTTTATAAGGTTAGATTATTTATACTTGGATGATAATGTAAAAAATTTTATACTAACGAAATTGTGCAGTGATTGAGCTATAAAAATTTGTGCAATTGTTTGGTGAAGGAAGTTTGCATCTTGGAAAGAATAGGTACTGTCAAAGTGTCAATTAATAATATTTGTTGATACCACTTTTATAAATAGAATTGATTTATACTAGTTATGACATTTTATATTTATAATTTGATTTTTTTTCACAGATGGATCATGCAAGTTCATTACTAAATGTAAATGAACAAAGTGGAGATGGAAAAGATAACAAAAATTCGATTGCTAAAGAAGGAGAATCTCTAGATGGTGCATTATCAAAAAAAGGAAAATGACATCCGGTGTATGGGCCTATTTTGATAAGAAATATGAGAAGAATGGAACATTTACTATTTGTCATTATTGTGAAAAGAAGTTTGAGGGAGCCGGAAGTTATGGAACTACTCATTTATGGAGGCATGTTGAAGGGAAATGCCCTAATTTTAAAATGAAGAGGACAAAAAATATAAGTGGTGATATTGGGCAACAAATTTTCAAGATGGGAGTGAAAAAGGATGGAGACAATAAAATAGAAGTTTGGAAATTTGATCAAGGAAGGAGTAGATTAGAATTGGCCGAGGCAATTATCTTGCACGAGTATTCGTTTTCAATTGTGGAACATGAAGGATTTAGAAAGTGGGTTAGTAACTTGCAACCGCAATTTGTGATGGTTTCTAGGAGAACAATTACAAGAGATTGTCTTGGAATTTATGAAAAGGAGAAAAAATGTGTTTGACATTTTGGAAAAAGTTAAGAGTCAAATTAGTTTTACCAGTGATATTTGGACATCTTCACAGAATATTGCTTATATTGTTTTGACAGCTCATTTTATTGATGAAAATTGGAAATTGCAAAAAAATATTAAATTTTGCCAAAGTTGAAAGTCGGCATACTGGAGAATGCATAGCCAAGTGTCTTATTAGTAAAATTTGTGAGTGGCAACTTGATAAAAAGGTTTTTACGGTTGCATTTGATAATGCAAGTGCAAATGATGGAGCGGCCAAAGAAATGAAGTCTTTTTTCTCAAGTAGAAGTCCAAATTTTGCATGTGATTGTTTTCACGTGAGATGTTGTGCTCATGTTTTGAACTTAATTGTTCAAGATGGGTTGAATGAGACTGCTAAGTCTATAGAGAAGGTTCGTGAATGTGTGAAATATATTAAAGGTTCAACTATAAAGAGTGATTGTTTCTACAAATATGCAAGCCAATTGAATGCACCTAAACATTCTTTAGTGCTTGATGTGAAAACTAGGTGGAATTCTACTTACAAAATGATCGGTGTGACTTTAGATTTCAAAGATGTTTTTGAACGTTATAGTTGCTTTGATGTGAATTTTATATGTCCTTTTGAAGATGAATGGGAAGATTTAAGAGTGATACATGAATGTTTGGCTCCATTTTATGAGTTAACCAAAATTTTTTCCGGCACTAAGTATCCTACATCAAATATTTTTTTCAACATGATTTGTGAGCTCAAGCTTCAATTAATGGAATGATGTAGTAGTGAATCATATTTGATGTCATCAATGGGAAATGCAATGTTGAAAAAGTTTGATAAATATTGGAAAGAAGCAAATATGTTGTTGGCAGTTTAGAGTCATAGCAGCTACCCTTGTTCTCTTATGGAACAGAGTGAGATACATGACTCAGGACCGAGTCAACTAGAACCAAGTGAGCGGTCCAGTTCCTTGTATAGGGACACCTGAGAGTTGGACCTAGACTGGCGACAATGAGCCGTGCAGCTCATTAGGGTATCTACCGTACTTAGCAGGAGACTCATAGCAGGCCTTGAGGTGATTGTAGGACTTAGGAATAGAGTTTCCTACTAGTATATGTAGGTGATTTTTCACAGATGAGGATTAGAGAGACATGGGTAGATGTTAGCAAGTAGGTCTTACCCTCGACGTAGTTTTCCCAGGCATAGCCCAGATTAGAACCTTGCAATACTCTGGAGTATTTGCTTGACCAACCCAGTAGGCCCTTAGGGGTGATCTAGGTTTTCCGCCGAGTTAGTAGTAGGGATCAGAACAGACACAGGAAGTATAGAATCCAGAATGTTTGAGATGGTCAGCATCACTAGCATGACTCGCCACGTCGGCACCACTACAGTCAGTGAGGATGGATATGGCTATCGAAGAGTAGAGGATACAACAGGTGTGTATCTAGCTTCCAGGTAGTAGTTCAGCAGAACCTCCTTGAGTTAAAATTTCGAGGACGAAATTTTTATAAGGAGGGAAGATTGTAAAACCCACGATTCGAGTTAGGGTTTTATATTCAGAACCGGTCGGGTCGACCGTTATTTTTCGAGTTGAGTCAGTTTCAGGACACGTGTACCGAGCCGACGCCGGTCTCGTGTATGAGCTATGAGGGTCATGCGTACCCAAGTATATGATGATAACGTCATGAACACAGCAGAACAGAATGAGTTATCAGATATATGAGAGTATGCCAGTCATTTTTTTATTATTTTTATATATAATGGATCGTAGAATTAGTTTTAGGCCGTTTATTGCGTTAGGATGCGTTACGGGCATTTCGGGTGGGTTGATAGTTCTAGAGCATATCATTACGACGTTTGGTATTTGTTTGATTTTACGGGATTTTTCCCAATTTTTATGAATTTTTTTAGGATTTAATACGACTTAGTTATTATACTTGACTCGAGTCGGAGACGAGTCAAGTAATATTTACGAGTTTGCCACCACACACACCCTCGACTTTTTCCTTTCTTCTTCCCCAAACCCTCTCCCGCGCCGCCCCTGTTCGCGCGCCACCGCCGCCGCTGTCGGCGCCGCCGGGCCGTCGACCGACGCCGCCCAGCTCGGCGACGACGTCGCCCTGCCGCCCGGACTAGGTCCGGCCCTCATCGGACCGCCGCGACGCGAGGAAGCCGCGCCGCGACGCCGCGCCCGCGCTGCACTTCCGTCGTCGATCCCGCCGCCGGCGACCAGCGCCGCCGCGATCGGTCGGTCGCCTCAGCACCCTCAGCCTTCCAGCGACCTTCCCCGACTGGAACGGAGGCCATAGCCGCCGTGGTTGGCCGGATCTAGCGTCCCATCGCCGCCGACCCTGTTTTGCCGTTTTCCGGCGAGCCGCCGCCTCCATTGGCCACGCTGAGGTCATAGATGAGTCGGGGTCGCCGAGCCGGTTCCGAGGGTACCCAACACGACCCCTTTCCGACCAGTAGACGCCGCCGGCGATTGTCGCCGGAAAACCACCGGAAGTCGCCGGAAAACCGCCGGAAAAATTGGAATTTCTAGGATTCGCCGGAATTCACAGGATCTTCCGCGGGGCTCGCCCAGTGGAGCCCGATCGAGCTTCGGACGCTGATGAGCGCCGAATGTGAGCTCCGAGACGCGCGACGGAACCCTAGCCGTCGCCGATTGCCGACGACGTGAGGTATAATTACCTCCGATCGATTTATTTAAAATTGATGATGATTATTAGTATAGCATGTTAAAACTGAGTAGTTATTATGATGAATGTTAAGATTATGAATGAAGTAAACAGGTGCATGATATGATTAACAGGGAATGATAGTTAAGTGATGTAATGAAGTAAGTAAATTGAGTATGATAATCGTGTATGATGTAACTTAGGAAAAATACAATAAAATTGTCATGAATAGAATGAGTAGAGTTATTTTCATATTTATGGTTATTTGACGGTTGATGATTTTGTGTTTAATTGTGTTGAGTTTGATGCATCATTTAGTTAGCGGGCGTTAGTATTTAGTTTTGATGTGTAGGTACGGAATAGGAGCTCGCCGCCTAGGCGCGATGCCACGCTTGGAGCTTCTACCAGGTCCGTTTAGGACTCGTCTTGTTTTACGCTCTTCCATTGTATGTTTATTTTATTATTGCAGGGCGGGTTAAGTGGCGTTTTATCGGATCCCACTTAACTCGGGCCATTTAATCGAATATTTCCGGATTAATAACCCCTCGAGGATGAGATCCCTCGAGGCTGATTTGAAAAGCAGATCCTGCAAGTTGCCTTCGGGCTATTATGAATCCTTCCAGGCCTATATGTAGTTTTGTCGAAGTTTCAGTGAACAGGCCAACTTTGAGCCTGCACATTATACATGCGAAGGATGGTAACCAGTCAACGGCTCTGGTTGGTGCCAGCAGACTGTTCCACGATAGGGGATGCGACCTTTCCGCATTGAGTTCTACACCGGTGATGAAGGTTTGCAGGTAACATTTGGTACGCGCATGTCTGGGACTTGTCGGTTCAAGGGTACCCAAACGCTTTTGGTACTAAACAACAAGTACTCAACCGAAATAGCGGAGGGTGAGAAGGGCTGGGATAAATTTCAATGCGAAGGTCTTTGAAAGTAACACAGTGCCAGCAACCGTCAAAGATTCGGGATGTACAGGGTCTGCCCAGCCAATTAACCACCAGTAATTATACATCGAGTGTGAAGTATATGGTTGTATGCGTAT
>JAURVB010000578.1:0-27355 GCA_033002965.1 Piper betle | reverse complement strand
ATAGCTAAAAATCATATGCAAGTACTACACATCGTGTGGGCAGTTGATTAGCAAATCTATCAGACATAAGAATTTTTGATCTGATGTTGCTGCATATCCTCTAATCGATTTTACAACATAAACTTTTATTTTCCATTACATAAGTATTACTATATTATTTTTCTATTGAAGTTTTTGTTAAGTCATGTGTTTGCTAATTATTTTACAACATAACTATTTATTTTATATTCATAAAGTGCAATTAAATTACAATTTTATCTTTTATTGTTGCAAATAGAAGTTCAAAACCTAAATTATCTAAACAAGACTATTTTAAATTTAATAATTCTTAAGTTAGTAGATTCCTTAAATTAACAAATATATGAATGTCTAATAATTAATAAGTAATAATATATTAAGATTTTTAAAATTGAATAAAATAGATAAGCTATAAAAATAAATATCTACGATGGTACAAATCAAGTATTAAAAACTAATACTATAGAAAATAATTTTAATTGAAGTGTATTATATTCCAAATCAATTCAAGCTTATATAAAAGTCTAAATTACTTGATAATATTCAAATACAAAATAATAAATAGTTAAAAATTATATAATATTGTATATATCATATCCTTCAACTTAGTCTCCATATAATACTTACTAGTTAAATCCTATTTAAAAGTAAGAATATATTATAGATTTTTAAATTTGGTTAACTACTTTTGAATAAAGGACTTAGTTCATTCCTTTGCACTCTGAGTTAGGTTGTTCCAAATGGTATCAGAGCTTTCTGGTTTCGTGTTAGATAATAGGTTTAACTAAGGACGTTGACTAAGCTGTCAGTTACAGGTCAATTAAAGATCCTGAGTTGGGTCTCAACTGGCCAAGTGTAAATTTCTAAAGTGGGTAAATTGTGAGATCTCTCAACTTAGTTACACATCTAATACTTACTGGGGTGTGATTCTGTTTATAAGTAGGAATGAACGATTATAAATTTTTAACTTAGGTTAACTACTATTGAAGAGATGACTTAATCAATTATATTGTACTTTGGGTCAAGTCGTTATAGTGCATTGCGTGGTAACCGACTAATTTAGGGAAAAACATTTCTTTATTACACTTTCTTAGCCTTGTTGTATGAAATTTATAATTTTTTTCAGTATCTTGGTCAATAATTTATTGAGACCATGCATGAAAAGTGATCCTTGTATTTAAATTTTTGTTACTATGCGTGTGCCTTTTTCTAGTTTATTGCAGAAGCGGGCTTGCTGGATGAACTTATGTTATAATAAAGGCTAATATCTCAGTAATTAAATTAATAATGTTGGTGATTTTGTGGGTGTTATTGATAGTTATGTAAGTTTCCTATTGTATATAGCAGAAATAACTAACTAAATTTATTAGGAGTCTAGGATTATTAATTTCGTTTTAGAAACCATCATTAACCTTTTATAAATAAAAATGGGTTTGTTTTTAGAAGAAAAAAGAACGATCTCCAATCAAAATTAATATTTTTTCATGTTAAGATATCTTTCCTGGGCCTAATTTAAATATTTGGTCTACGGTTATTGTCATCTTGTGAACAATATGGACTATTTGGCTGGGCCATCGTCACAAAAGACTAACAAGGCCCAAAATCTATAATCACGAATAAGCTTTCTGTTCTCTTTTTTCTAGAGGAAAAATATATATTGCAATAATATAGAAGTGTATGCTCATTAGACTTGGGGAAAAAAGGGACTCTTTAAATTATTTTTAAAAAATAATATAATTTTATTTCATGTGTATATAAACATTTTAATATTGACATGAGGTTTCAGTACTGCCAATTGATTTCAAGATATTTCCTCTAAATATAATATCTTAGGCAAATGCCAACGTAAAAGATAAAAAACCTCTAAGATCCAATATTTTTTGACAAGTGTACATGCAGGAGCCTTTTTAAACTGCATTATCTTTTTTCATAATACATTAATTAGGAATGGTAATAGATCAACGTGGACAGCTTAGGGGTATCCAGCATTAATGTCCATTAATTTAAAAAACATCTATGCCATTTATATATATATAACACTTCAAATCCGGTCCACGTTCTGAACCAAACCGGCATGTTACAGGCTCCAGTTAGGTTGGCTAACTTGAACCCAACTCGTGTAGGTCTAATCTCGGCATCTTAAGATAAATGCTTTGAATCCTAATATAATACCATATATATGACATGCAACTAAACTACACGCCAACAATAATTGTAACAAATGAATAGAAATTTTAAAAATAAAACAGACAGAGTCTCCCCTAAAAGTGTAATTATGGGTCACCCTATCAAAATCAACATATGCAAATATATATTTATATATCAACAATTTTATTCACTCAAAATCTAATCTACTGTATACTTATTCTTAAACTTGGGTCTCAACCTATCACGCTTCCACTACGCAATTTATTCGTGTTTCACATCCTGTCATCATGTTTTAACATTCAATCATGTTACATCGTCATGTCTCAATATTTAATCATATCATATCATCATCACTTAACATTTAATTACAACATTCTTAATATAATAACATCATAAGTAAAATATTAACCACTCTATTGACTGACATGTGTGCAAGTGACATCAATACTCCTCTGTCCAGGCTGACACATCCAACTCGTTATTGTCATTTACATATAGTATAAAAACGTCATTAACAAGCGTTACTGGTCCAACATATAACTATAACAAACTGGCTATGAGAGCAAACTCTCATACGAAAGAAAACAATCGTTTACTCCTCGTGAACACTTGAAGGGCACCTACTTAGGAGCCACTCGGCTGTAAACCCAGCAGCATCCAGAACTGTCTGCTTTGCTGATGCCTCTCTCGGCATTTTTCTCATTTCATTTTTCTTTGGTCCTTTGGGTCTACATGCATATCTTAAACCCTCTCCTTACCTCCATAATTCTCCTGGCCTTGAGCACAAAGGCCGAATACTCTCAGACAGTCGCCTTTAGTACCCTTTGAACCACAAGTCTAGACATACGTTGTACTTAACAGCACCCGTAAACTTTCACGTTCTCTAGGTGTAAGGAACTCAAACGCGGAGTTGTCAGGATCCCTCAAGAATAGAACAGTCCGCTCACTAATCCAGAGCCCGATTTTGACTGTCTCGGCATCCGCTCATGGTATGAAAAGTCGGTTTCTCCATCTCTTGTCTCACTGAAAACTCGATAAAATTATATATATAGGCCTGGGAAGGGATTCATATAATAGGCCCGAAGACAACTTGTGATGGATCTTATTTTCGAAATCATCCTAGAGGGTTTATTAATCCAGAAAACTGTTCGGCTAAATGGCCCAAGTTAAGTGGGATTCAATAAAACGCCACTTAACCAGTCCTACAGGCAATAAATCAAACATACAAGTATAGAAAAAAACAGAGACAGAGTCCTAAACGGACTTGGCAAAAGCTCCAAGCGTGTCATCGCGCCTAGACGTAAGCTCTTACTCCGTACCTACACATCAAAACTAAATACTAACACCCGCTAACTAAATGATGCATCAAACTCAATGAACATCACATTGAACATAATAATCATTCGTCACAATCAACAATCAATAATCATAAATGTGAATAATAATCCTAACTCATCCTATTCATACTAATTTTATTATGTTTTTCTAAGTTACGTCGTGATCACTTATCATGCTGAGACCTCGATTTATCTAATGATCACATCATGCACTTATTAGTTCATCCATAGTCAAACATCTATCATGATAATTAATCAATCCTAGCATGTTGTGCTAACAATCATCAAGTTAAATCATTAACTCGGAGGTAATTATACCTTTCGTCATCAACAATCAGCGAAAGCTAGGGTTTGTCACGTGTATCAGAGCTTGAATTTGGCCATCATTGGCGTCTGAAGTTCGATCAGGTTCGACCGGATGAGCCCCATGAAAGATTTAGCAAATTCCAGCTGAATCCAGTTTTTCGGCGTGTTCCGACGGTTTTGGCTATTTCCAGTGGTTTTCTGGCAGCTTTCAGTGGTTTTCCGACGACAATTGTTGGCGGCATCTACTGGCTGGATAGGGGTCATATTGGGTACCATTGGAATCAGCTCGGCGAGCCCGATGTGTCTACGACCTCAACGTGGTCGGCGGAGGCGGCGGCTCGCTGGAAAATGGCTGAAACAGAACGACGGCGATGGTGGGTGACTAGATCCGACTGGCCTAGGCGGCGATGGGCTCCACTCCGGTCGGGGAAGGTCGTGAGCTGGTCAAAGGTTTCGAGGCGACCACAGCATGGCGGCGGCGATCGGCAGTAGGCTGGCGTCGACGGCGATGGCGGCAACAAGCAAAAGGGGTGGCAATCAGGGTTTGGGGAAGAAGGCGTCAGGGAGGGAGATGAAAAGGGCTCTGTGGCAAACTCGTAAATGTTACTTGACTCGTCTCCGACTTGAATCAAGAATGATAACTAAGTCGTAGAAAATCCAAAAAAATCTATAAAATCGGGAAAAACACATAAAATAAAATAACACCAAAACATCATAATGACATGCTCTATAACTAACAACCCACCCAAACTGCCCCATAACGCGTCCTGACGCAGTAAACGGCCTAAAACTAATTCTACGATCCACTATATATATAAAATAAAAAAACAACTGGCATACTCTCATATATTCTGATAACTCATTCTTTTCTGCTGTGTTCATGATGTTATCATCATATACTTGGTTATACATGACCCTCATAACTCATACACGCGACCGATGTCGGTTTAGTACACGTGCTCTGAAACTGACTCGACTCAAAAATAACGGCCAAACCGATCAGTTTTGGATATAAAACCCTAGCTCGAATCGTGGGTTTTACAATATCCACTTGGACATTTTCGCCGATGTCTATGTCTATCTATTATAATGGACAAACGGCTTTACGGACGGACTAGCAAACAATAAAGTAAAGAAATTTTTTTATAAACATAGAGCTATAGATTATAAGATGATTTCCACATATTCATATTTTTATTAATGAACTTTTTGTACATTTTGAATTGCAATTCTAGGCAAAAATGTAGTGATATATGTGATTGGGAACATATATGTAGGAAAATCTTTGGCAAATCCTCTATGAATTTATGTTATTTATTAATTGTTTATGGACATCGATAATAATGAACATAGTATACACGTGTCTACCGTTATGTCCAATTATCGTCCAGACAATAAAACATATGTTCATATGTTCATCTAGACAAATTGTGTCCAACTACCACTCCTAACCTTAACTTTTTCTGTTTTTGCATGTGAGTGCCCTACCACCTCAGTCAAATGAGTTTGTCATAAGTAAGAAGCATAGAGAAACATAATGTTGCTATATTTCAAACTACTTCAACAAGAAAATGCTGACCTTACATAAGGTTTCAACAATATTACTGCCATTAATTTCTTCAACATTTGTTCCTTCAATGCAATATTGTCATCAAATTTTTAAAAATAAAATTAATTTAGTATTGCATGCAGGCATGCAGGCATTCAGGCATGCATATATATATAGATTATAGCATTGCCCTCAGCATGAAGTTCTCCTTGATAACATATATAATAAGCCTTCTTGTTAAAATAATGATATCATAGCTCTTGGTTGTCATTTGGAAGGATCTATCAGATATGGTCAGAAGTACAAGATAATCCATTCAAAGCTTTGCAGAAGAGCAAACAGTTGAGTGAAACAATGGCTCCCTGATATCAAGGAAGAACAGAATTTGTTCAAAGAGAAGCCCCTTCAGATGTTGTCTGCATTGAATGGCTCAAGGGGCATCTTGACTGGTCATTTGTCAGTAACACAAAATCTTCCATTTGCTACCTTATTTGACCTTCCAAACTAAGAACAAAGCTATTTTATATATAATTACAGCATGATTGAACGTGACATCTTGGTCAAAAAATTCTCACATTTCCCATCTGTTTCCCTAGTTGATCAATTTTTTTCTCACCAATCTTGTCTTTGTATGCAAATTTATGGAAAACCCACTAATTATATTGATCGATCAGTCATTAATATAAAGAAAATAATTGAATTAAATGGTCGAATGATGAATATACGGTAGAGCTATGCATGCTGCGGTTAAATTAGGACAGTCTAAGTACTTCCTTGAGCTTTTTCTCATAAGCTACCACTTGAAGTGACACCCATCAGTGTCATCTAATACTAATCAATACGTAGGAACTGAAAACATTTTTTTGTGTGGGGTATGCCAAGAAAATCTGCCTTCTAATCAAGAAGCACAAGGGGATCATAAAATTGGTAACAAAAACAGATTCAACTCTTTAGAAATACCCATGAACATCACCATGTTTGAGCGTGATAGCGAGGCCATGGGGTCTTGTTCTTGGACTATACGGCAAGGCCTTGCAATTTGTCGAATCCTGATGTGTTTAATCACCAATGCTTCCAAGGCTCTAAGTTGGCAAGATATGGACTTCAAACCTAAAACCAATGTCATTGGTCTTTCCCAATGCTTTGTATGATTTAGTGATGTACACCACTCAAACTGAAACCCCTTAGTATATTGAGACCAATATTTTGATTAGAATTTGAATATTGTTATCTAGAAGAGATGTCACACCACATTTTCTATTTTATGGAGTTTGTTTTAAAATCATATTGGGACCAATATTTTGATTAGAATTTGAATATTGCTATCTAGAAGAGATGGCACACCACATTTTCTATTTTATGGAGTTGGTTTTAAAATCATGTTATGCTTATATGCAATAAGGTTATTGTACATGATGTTAGTTGTATGGTGCACTATCTTATTTGGCTCCATTTGCCTTGTTGTGAATGGAAAGAATATACCTTTAAATAAGAATATCAAGTTTCGACATAAATAAGTGTGATTGGAGTTACTTATATAATTTAAGAACTATTTTTATTATGAAAATATGAAAATTAAGGTGGATGAGCTCGAGTTGGTTCAAATGGGGCGACTTTCCATATATTTAGTGTCAAAACTTTTTTTAACTTCAAAAACACTCAATAATTGGCTATTAAATTGGATGAGTTAGAAGCCAAACATTAACGGAGTACAAAATAGGCATGCAATATCTATCTATCTATATATATATATAGAAAACTCTAACCATCCATTTATATCATCGTCTTTATCATTTATTTTTTGACTTTGATAAAATCATCCAACCACTTTCTAATCCAAGGACTTATATTAAGTGTAGGTGACGCAAGTGTATCAGCTATTGCTGATACTAATTTTCTCTTCCTATATATCATTTCAAAATTTTATTTTAATGACAAACTTCTCGTGTTGATTCTATTTCTATAGCCTTTCTAGTTAATTTAAGGCCTACGCACTTTTAAAAATTCTATTATTCTAATCATACAAATCACGAAAATATTGTAATAGACATTTTGTTTTAGTTGAATTAACCACATTATAAAAATTTTATAAGTCATATGATCTATTCTAACTTATATGTTTACCTTGTTATTAGAATCTATATTTCTTACTTTTTATAATGCACAAAAATTAATGTATATGACTTAAAGACAAAAAATTTTAGACTATGAAGATGTCACTAATTAGGCATAAATATGTTAATTAATCCACTATAATTTGACATTGATTGCCTACATTCACGTAAAACTAGTAATTATTTAATCTGATCAATGCTTATACAGTGTGGGCAAAATTTACAAGGAGCCCTAATAAATGCAATCATCTGCACACGTGCGGTGACCCCACAAGACACGTATGTGTCTGCTTGAACTACCTACAAGCGGGGCCCACCTCCTGATATGGACAAATTTGACCAAAACCAATTAACCATTGATTTGTGTAACAACTAATCACATGTTGATGATCACATAGGCTTTGGGGGGAAAACAAATTAATCATATATATATATATATATATATATATATATATATATATATATATAATTATCAATCACACGTCTATTCAACCTCACACATTGGGTTGTTCTTCCTTACAAGTTAATTAAAGAATATGAAGAGGTTGGGCTGCTAACTTGGATTCATTAAGAAGTTTTTGCTTACCAAGGTTGTCTTGGCAATCCCAAGGGGGCTGAGTGGAGAGTTTTGTGAGTTCATTGGGTATATATTATTTGATCATCTCTTCTTTCTAGGCTGTATTTTGTCATATTTAATCTTGCTTTGAGTGTGTTTAATTTTGTGGGTTTTAATGTATTGGTATAAATAAATAAATGTCATTAGTAAATTGTATCAAGAAGAGGCATAGTAGGGATGCTAAAATATTTTGGATTATAAAAAAATAAAGGTGGGCTTGGACGAGCAAATGATCCGGTTTGAATGACAACCAAATTGTGTTTAATTAATTAATTTGATTATTTTTTATCGACTAAATGGTATGTAACACAAATAAGACCACAGAAGGGGTATCCGCAACTTCAAGGTCCTTCAATGAGTTATATGAGTAAAACGTAAGAGTAGGGCTACTAAACGAGCGAGCGAGTTGAGCTCAACTTGTGTTCAAACTCGGCTAAAATAGTTTAAAACTCATTTGAACTCGACTCGAGATCGAACGAGTTTTGAATATATATGCTCGAGTTCGACTCAAATACCTTTTATGTGTTCGAGCTCGAATACACTTAAACTGTTTAATTTTCTCTGAGCTTCGAGCTTGAACCAGCTCGTTTGTTAGCTCGTAACCAACAACCTTGAGGTCATCAACTTAAATACCTACCATCTCAACTATCTCACTTCTTTGTTATTATATTGTATATATATATTATATATATATATATATATAATATAAAGACTATATTATTATATTATTTTATTGAGTCGAGTTCGAGTTATAACCGAATCGAGTCAAGTCGAACACAGCCTTGCTTAAGCTCGGTTCGTAAGATTCGGGTTCGAGTGCGAGCATTTAAATGTCGAGTTTCGAGTCGAGCTGAACGCTAAATGCTCACGAAATGACTCGCTCAATTAGTAGCCCTACATAAGAGATATAAAATCTAAGACCAAATATATTCACAATAAAAGATGGTCTATAATGAAATTATTTCAAGCACAATTTTTATCAAGCAACCTGCAAGATATATTTTATATCAAAATAATAATAATATATTATTATTATTATACATTATTATTATGAAAACAATAATTAATTGTAATATATTCATCAATAAATCTAATTCAACAATGGCCAAATTTGGTAGATTTTATTTTTATTATGGGCTTATAAAAATTATAAAATATAAATAATTTAGCACGTCCATATTGATTAAGCATTAAAATAATATCGTAAACCAAATTAAAATTTCCAATTCCATGATTTCACTTATGCCTGCTTTACAACGATTTAAAATAAATAAAATCCTAAATTAAATAGGTACTATTAAATATTGATTAAAAAAATAATTCAAGTAAACTTATTCATCATGAAAATGATAAAATTCATTAATTATTACAGTGTCTAAGAGAATAAACTCTCTAAATTACTTGATAATTTATAATTATATCATAAATATCAAACTAAGTAACTATAATTAAAGTATTTTAACTCTAACTCGAAGATCTAAATATAATAGGCCCGTGAATTGTGCGGGTTTTTTACTAGTTCAAGTTTACATTAACGGAATCCCTATTTAAGACACTCTTTTAACTTTCAATAGACTAGGAATAATAAAACATTTTTAATAGATTTCTATACATAAACCAACTTAAAACATGATAGACAGTTTATAATATAATGTTTTTCTACATATACATATTGTGGAGTATATATACGAAACAAATATGCCCGTGCTACCGTGCATAAGCAGGACTAGTAAGTTTTATATATTAAACGTGCGAGGAAGATCCATAAAAATTTTCAAAACAAATAATTAGTATTGTATCCATGGTTAATTATCCAAATCATCATTAGTGGCCTAATTAGTTTAATCCCACTAAGAAACACATAAATATTGAAAACCAAGCTTAGAAAGTTGTTCAATAGATGCATAATGTTATATATACACATGCATAACATATAGTCATAGATCTTCTCAATTAGAAGAATCAAAATATTATGGCTACTTGTCAACTTGTAGGATAACCTTAAGAACAAATTATATCAATTTATTTTTTTATCATATTTTCATTTTTTTTAAAAAAATATGCTACATAGTTGTAGATCACCAAGCGTGCATACAATTGAAATAATATATACAAACTTTGATCTTAACCTTGATGCATTATAATATTACGTATGTTGTACATCCTAAACAAAAACTAATCACTATTCACGTGTGCGCCTATCTACTGTGGAACAACCTGGTCCAGTTTGTCTATTTATAATACAATTGGACACAATAAATTAATGGCCTCTGATAAGATTATCTAATTTTGTTGAGTATATTTATGGTTAATTATTGTACTAGAAAGAGGTTTAATTAAGCAATGTGGAACTTAGAGCAAGTTCCCAGTAACTAGGGTTATGTAAAACAATGACAAAATTTTGACAATCGGTTGTAATTTTTTGACCAAAAGTGCTACAAAATTTTCTCAGACAAGTAAATCAGAGGTAATATTTAAGGTAAAACATTTGTTACTGAATATATAAATATCTATAATGTTATGAATAAATTCATGATACTTTCAAAAAAATTTTAAAAAATGCACATACATTCTTTCCGAGGTGTACGTGTGTGGGGGCCATATAAATGGATTTGATAATAGTTACGAATGCTTTTTTATTTGAGAAAAGTTTATATAAGCCAGGGGTAAGAATACTTTCCTAGCCTGTAAAACAATCTGAGCTGTCAGATTAAAAGGGCATCTTAGATTAATCTTAATTTTTTTTAAAAAAATTCCCCCATTCTTTTCTTACTCCCCTCCCCATGACTAATTTTGGAAACCAAATCCAGTTAGGAAATGGCAGGTTTGGCCGACCTTAGCCAAATTTGGGCTCCCAGTTACACCATAGGCAGCCTGATCTAGCTGCTCTGGTCTGATTTGGCCGGCCAGCCAAAGCCTCCTCCTATTGACGCCCAACCGTCGAATTTTTTTTCTCAAAAGGATAAATTTAGAGTATTTTATAGTTGGACGACTTACATTAGTGCTCGGTGGAGGAAAATTTCCGTCCACCAAGCTTACCCAACTATGGCTCCTCTTATTTTACCTCTTGGACAAAAGGGGCCCTTTATATTTAATGGGCCTTATTTTGGTGTCTTGCAAGAGGGGGAAAAGTTAAGGACAAAGGTAGGCAGCATTTTGTAATGAAGATATTAATCACCTTCTATAATTAGCTTTTTATCTCTCTTCAACCTTGACCAGAAACAGAACCTTCCACAGGCTAACTAGCTACCAGCAGGATGACACTTTCGAAGTGCAAACTTTTTTTCAATTTGTTGGTCTTCTAAATACTGTTAAGTAAAATGACAGATAAACTCAAATAATTTTTTTAATCCATAAAAAATTTCTCTAAAAAAAAACCTTGATAATGATGATGATGATGACAACGATAATAATCTATCGGCTTTAAAGGCAATTTTTACTTCCCCTTCCATTTTAATCTTGCATGGTTAAAATTTTTCTAGCATTGCCATTCAAGAATAAAATAAGTCTCTATTATTTACATGATGATTAGGTTCATGGGGATTGCAGCCATATGTGCACAATAAGGTCCTAGCCACTCTACCTAGTAATAAAGTTAAGGATGAAAGAAGGTAAGATGGATACATCAATGCAAGTCATTTGGCATGAAATAATT
This sequence comes from Piper betle, assembly GCA_033002965.1. Lineage (NCBI taxonomy): Eukaryota > Viridiplantae > Streptophyta > Magnoliopsida > Piperales > Piperaceae > Piper > Piper betle. Next base: position 15,612 of record JAURVB010000578.1, on the reverse strand, counting down.
GTCATATCACACAAACAAATTAATTTGTGACATACATACAATCAATTATTATCTTTCTTGATGTGGGTCAATTAATTTAATTACACCATATAGTTATCATCCACAAGATTATGATTTTAGTATTAGATCAATAGCATGCTTTGTCTGAGACAACACTCAGCCTCTTATTATTGTTATTAAGTGGCCAACAAAGTGTCCATGAACAAAAGCCCCTTATAATGGGAAATCCCCACCTTCATTTGCTAAGTTACTTGGAAACCCTAGGCAAGCCTTGTCACCATGGCCTAACCCTTTCCATATGTAAATAAAATGCATATGATTATACTAATAACATTCTCTCCTATGTGTCTATCCATCAAGACTTGCGTTTAAAGTCTTGGAAATTAAACGTTGGCTGTATGCAAGTGGCACATTTACAAGATTTGATGTGTTGAATGGTTGTGGGCCCACATGCACCCCCTGAAGTGGGCCTTCATGTCCTGTCCTTTTGTGAGCCAATAAGAATTGATTGAAACCAATTCACACCAGTACTTGGACAAGACTAGTCTTATGTTCATGAAAGAGATAAATTCAAGTTATTGCTTGACAAGCTGTGAACTCAACCATTGAGCATTTTAGATTTTAGAACATACACCAATTAGTGAAGGGCTCCCTCTCTTTTAGGTGCTTTAGTGTCAGCTTCTCTTGTTCCACTCATCTTGAGAATATTCTTGCACCTCTATTAGCTCATTATAATCAATAAACATATAATTTATATATAATCCATTTTTCTTGCAGTGGGATAGAATATGCACCATGCAATTTAAGCCTAAAATTAGGATATACAGCTAAGAAGAGGGCCGGGCGCTATGTATGCATATATACGCTCCTCACGTGTAGATCAAAACATATACATGCTCCTCAATGTATATCATATGCTTGCATCATGTATCACCTATGATCAATAATGTGAGAAGACATGCACCAAGCTAAAGTTCACCAACTCTTTCTTTTGGTAGCCTGCAAACTGTACTAAAGGCCCCACTTGAATGTCACATTAAGCCTCTGTAGATTCATGTTCATGGCTTGACAACATCGTAATTCGGTCCACGTATTCAAGAAAAATATGATCAACATGTGGAAGGACAATGGTAATATTTTCCCCAAATAACCGGAGCTCGAGAAAATATGAAATGGTGCATTTTATTTAGGACGTAGGTATTATGATAATTTCGTCGATGATTACGGACAAAAGAGGAGGGCTGACATAAAAAATTTATGAACCATATACTCCCGGTATTTGGCGGAAGAAAAAAGATGGTCAAGAAGAAGAAGAAGATGGTGATGATGTAAGTGTTCTGGTTGGTAAAATATACACAATATATTTCTTATGAAATTTATGACAATTTTAAAAGCTATCTGAATACAAAAAAGAAAATTACAAAAAAATGCAAAAGACGCACATAACTGCAGAGGTTCAACTCCACCTAATTACCATAACAAAATTTTCAATGTCAAACATTAGAGAATTACAAGCACTTCACTTCTAAAATGATACAATATCTCCTCTTTTCAATGCTATATATATATATAGATTTTAAAAAAAATCATTAATAAGGCTAAAATATTTACATTTATTTATATGGAGTATGTTACCATTGCCAAACAACTGGGCAGGAAATTATTCAAGGATGAAGGAAACATAAGTGAGACAGTAAGAACAAAATGAGATTGAAAAGTTTTTTAAAATGAGCCTTGGAGTTCATGAGATGGAAAGATATATATATACATATATGGGTTTGGTATATGTTCACTTTTGTCGTTTCAAGCTCTTTAAATGGAATCTAAAACGTCCCAATATATAAAATATAGTTAAAAGGGTGTAGAAGGGTGGCTCTTGGGCATGAAATTTTATATGAAAACTGTAGCCCATTATACAGACAAACCTGAATTATCTATCATTATATTTCTCTCTGCCTAGCTCCCCATGTGGTGTTTATAAAGGACCCAACCTATTCCCACCATTTGTCTAATTCTCAATTCCTCACAAACACTTTTTTCTTCTTCTTCAAATTGATCTCCTCCTCTTTCTTCCTCTACTATCCAACACAGTCTGATAACCATGACTGGCTTTGGATCTCCATGTGGAGCTTGCAAGTTCCTAAGAAGAAAGTGTGTTAAGGGGTGTGTGTTTGCACCTTACTTTTGCCATGAACAAGGAGCTACACACTTTGCTGCCATTCACAAGGTTTTTGGTGCAAGTAATGTGTCTAAGCTTCTCATGCATCTCCCTGTGCAAGATCGCCTTGAAGCTGCTGTTACCATTTCATATGAAGCCCAAGCACGGCTTCAAGACCCCATCTATGGCTGTGTTTCTCATATATTTGCTCTTCAACAGCAGGTAATATCAATTAATTGATCTAGATGAAAAATGGGTATTTGCCCATTTGTAAATTCTCAATCAATTTTGTATAGATCTAGTTTGATAAGAGCATAGTGATGATTATAATGGTTTTGCACTTGTTTTTGTAGGTTGTGAATTTACAAGCACAGCTAGCTTCACTCAAGGCACAGGCTGCTCAATCTCATGTACTCAATGGATCCAACACCATTAACTCATGTACTCCTCAAGATATCAACAGGTCATGTTACTACTACAAAAGCCCCAACTACAATCAAGATCAAAATTCCATGAACAATATTATGGATAACTCTGGTTTATCATCATGTGGCCAGCCATCCTCTGCCACTGAGGGTTTAATGGAATCCCTAATGTTTTACACTAATGGGTACAGTGTGAACAATGGATTGAATAACTCAGGCCACGTCTCTGATGGTATCCAAATGAATAGTGACTACTCTTCCAACTCAACATCTTCCAGGGAGATGCATGCAAATGTGAGGAAGTGGGAGGTTCATGACATGGATGACCTTCATTCAGAAGCTTTTGGTTATGTCCACCATGAACAGTATTCATGCTGGAGATGAGCACAATGTTGGGGTTGAGAAATTGATCCTTGTATACATTTATGAAATTTTGGGGTGCTCTAGTTATAATGCAGTACTTATATATATAGTCAACAAGCATATGTAGAGAGGCTAGAATCAGCAGGATGCTTCTAATATTCTTCCTTAGGGTGAAGGTTTGCTATGAAAATGAAGATCGCAATTTGATGTTTCTTTGCAACAAGCAATCAATTGGAGACTCAAAATTTATGTTTCTTGTTCATGATATTTTGGGTATTGTTAGTGATATATTATCATGAAGCGAAAGGATAGAAATTTGAGTTGTTCTTCTGGGTAGCCATACATGCATGTTAAAGTTATAAGCATTTAAGTTCATTTATTTCTTGTTTATTAAATGGTTGTGATGTCACATTAGATTGGAAATTTGGAAACAGTATATATAGTTGGGAACCAATTATAAAAATGGTGACAAATTACTCATTGCAATATTGTGGAGACTAAGTCTTAATCTTAAACCGATGCCCACTTTCATTGTAGATGAAGTTTTCTACAAAGCTTGAAAGATGGTAGTTATACATAATTAATTAGGAGATTAAACTTCATATAAACAAGATTAACATTTGTTATGACTTATGAGCATGATTAGGCATCAGAAAATAACCTGTGTTAATTTTTTTTTTTATTGATCAATTTTCCATGGGTTTTTATGTTATGATGAATACAATATTAATTATTAGTGGTTTAAGAGCAAACAAGTGACACATAATTAACCCAAGTGTGGTCTTAGCTTAGTTGAGATAAGTTGATTATAAAGATCGTTTTTTCGTACTTAACTTCGGTACTAATATATATATATATATATATATATATATATATATATATATATATATACTTGTTTTATTTAATTACTGCTATGTAATAAATAACAATTATCGTTTATATATACTTGTGCTATTTTCTTGTTCAGTAGAAAATCTTTAGTCTCCAAAGGTTATCATGTATACAATTATTCTTCATATTAAGATGAACATTAATGTTTATAATATCTATGGTCAGTATCTGTATATAATGTCACTGAGAGAATTGATCTTCTTGAACTATAATCTAAAATGGCAATGACTTTTCATCAAGCCTCCAACTGGTGTTTTCTTTGGAAGATTTCTTAAATCTAAGTAAATATAGCTAGCTATGGTGTTAATCATTTTCTCTAAAAGTTCAAGTTATTTGAGAATTTTCTTCTGAGCACTGCCCATAAGTAAAAATGTAGGCTGGCTAAGTATGAACTAGCTAGGAACTAAATAACCTTATTGAGCTTGCAGAGTTACAAGCTTGCTCTATATATAATAATTATGATCCTTTAAAAATAGAGACATATGCCACCATCTTGTTGGCAACAAGAACAGTTCTCAATTACTTGCAAGGAGAAGCTACTGGGGGAATTATAATCAGTGAGAGGTAGAAGTATGTAGCATAAACAAATTTTCAGTCAGTAATTGGAGATGTACATGAAATAGGATAAGGAAGATATATAGCTCAAGCTTATAAGGCGTTGGGAACCAAGACAAACTTGAACCAAGTACTTGAGCTTTAGTGTTCATGCATATGCCCAATTATAGTGTGAGATATTGTTTGTGAGTTCGCATGGATAAAAGTTTAGAGTTGAGCATATATATATTGTAACACGGAGCTTGGAGATGATATATTATTTGCATCTTTCTTAATGCAGGCCATGTAATGAATTGGCCCAAGTGCAATATAATAAGCCTATTTATTTTTAAATAGATAATCAAAATTGAAGATCGTAAGCAAATTTTCATTAATATATTGAACTTTACCTAAATAGATAAGTATTAGTCCTATTGGATGTGAGGCTAACTATTTGAAGGGTCTTACACTTATAATTCTCATGTGTTTTGAATAGATTCATATAAAGTTGGGAATAGACATATTATCAATCCTCGTAATTTCACATATTCTTCATATTTTTCATTTTTATTTTCTTGTTTTATAAAGTGAATAATCTATTCAGAGTCAACTCTAAGAATACTTAGAGTCGACTCCAATCTGAATGAGAGTTACTATTTTTTTATTAATTAAATAAAAATTTATGCGAAATTAATTAGTATATCTTGTTTCTTTTGACAATTAAAATTGAAAATTATATAATTTGTATTATTTTAAAATATTAATTTAGCTACATTTAAAGAAAATAATATATTTTAATAAAATTTATTACTTAACCCATGGAGACTCAATTATAAATTTTAACACTGGAGTGTCATTTATAGAGTTTGACTCAAAAGTCATAGAATTGAGTTGACTTGGGAAAATTTTTGAACTCAAATAAGAGTTTTAAGACTACACTCTAAGTTAAAATTTCTCTAATTTTGATAAATTAAATTTGATTTAGCTCAATTCAACATAAAAGGTCAAATAGAGGAACAAGGGCTAAAATGTTAACACTCTTCCAGGGAACATGTATACACACCATAGTTTTAAATACTATTTTGTACCACACCATTGTACATGGTGTACTCCATATCATCTTAAAATCTTGTATAGTTTAGGCCTTAATTTTTACTATTTTAATTTGCATCTCGTTTTTTAATGTAAAAGTTTCCCCAAATCTAATATTTTGTTAAAAACTATAGTATTTTAATTTGTATTTAATAAAATGTTAATGACAAAATACATTTTTAACATCTAATAAAATATTTATTTATAATTTTAAGACTCAGCTGAATCGGTATGGTCTTTAATACTATGATACATGTAACATACTAGCATTCCTACATGTACTATCCCTTTGTAAGATAGGAGCCTGTGCTCCATATTTATGAAAATTTTAATGGGTTACACAGTTAAACTCAAAAGAAATTAGTTAATATTTACACTTTAAGCAAATTGATTATAGCCTGTGAATAAGAGTTCCACAACTTCCACTTGGAAATTATGAATAAAATACATCTATATAATTATGGTCATTGGCCTTGTCTGTCATTGCAATGCTGACTTAGAAACCTGGATAGCTTGTTTGGTTATTTTGCTGTCCAAAGGCCAAAGCAAAGCTGGATAACTTGTTAATTATAAAGATAAAGCTTGTTATTGGAATAAAGATGGGTATCACAGTTTTCTTATTGAATAAAAAATAGTGCCAATTTTTTTAAAATAAATTGATATTTGTCAGATATCAAAGCTTTTTTGGATCTTTGTTTTACAATCAGCTGTTTGAATTTGACTTGGTAATTTTGGCTGGTTTTATGTTCTTTTCATTGTAGTTCTTCAACCATTTAACAGATGTGTTAAAATATGCTTTTCTGTTTCTTCTCATCTTGGCAATGAAGAAAAACCTCACTATTTATTATCACGTAAAGAAAAAAATCAATATATATATATTGATTGTTGTTAAGATATAATCTCGTTGCATCTATGTTCCATAGTTTTTCGTAGGGCTGATTAACAGGTGAGTGTGGGTAGAACCAAACCAGAACATTAATTTAAACAATACAAATAATATCTTAGATTGGTTTGGTTTAACCAAATTGGCTACACTCCCTCCCTCTCTTTGATTCCAGGGATGGGGGGCGGGGGGGGGACGGCATGGACTCGTGGTTTGGTTTAGTTTGTGATTTCATCGGTTTTGAACAAAAACTAATCAATACTGAACCAAACGAAACTTCTAAAATAGGTTTGGATTGGTAGGTTGTCTGGTTTAATCGAACAGTATTCAGCCCTAATTTTCACCTTTTTATTGTTTAAAAAAAAAGATCATGCAAAACTTTGTCACAAATGTAATGGACTTGATAAGCCATGAATGTTCGCAATTTCATACTAATTTTTACCTGTTTAGCGCTTTTTCGGTGGAAGTCACAACAATATGGTATCCTTTTTAGGGGCGACTCAACGTGTGCAATACTCTTTATCTCGAATCTAAACACATTGTACTCGTAACAACAAAAGCTAGATTAGAGGTACTTATCTAGCACTAATAAACAAAATTTGTGGAATATACTTCCCCCATTCAACACTCAAAATGGGCTTCTTTGTCAATGGGCCATGGTTTCCACCACCAATCCCCAAACCTAAAGATGGCTGTCCAAACTCCAAAGCAAAAAAATGATTCTAGTTTTATAAATTTGGATTTTTTTATTTTTATTTTATTACTTTTCTATAAAAAATGCTCATAGATTCATTATACATTTATTTATACTTAAGTAAAACTAGAAACACAAAAATATTTGGAGGCATAATATAAATCATCAATTATGGTGGGTTCCTTGACCATGGGCCCACATGCCCCCAAGATTTAAAAAATGTTTACAAGGGGCTAACAAATATAATCAAAATTGACAAGAAAGGTAACAAAAATTAAGTTCTTTCCTTAATGAGCACTTTAGAGCGAGGCCAAAGGCAAGGCATCTCGTTACTCTTATTTATGTTTATAATTATAAGCTCACCCTTTTTATTCATTATAAGGATCATTTTCTAGTTGTTTGTCCAATTTGGAAATATTTCATGGTCGGCCAACCAGCCTATCGTGACCTCTTCTTCACCATGAACCCTGTAATATTAAGCTTCTCTCCAGAAGACGAGTATCAACAAATACTAAAAAACTATTATATTGTATATCATAATTAATTTAATTGACTTTTACCTCAAATTTTTTAATCACATACCACACAAATATTCGTGCTATGTGATAGATCTATATCTATTCAGAATTCCGAACACGTATTCAATCCAATATAGATCAAATATTGATCGAATTAAACTATATATTGTATCTAGTTCCGAATCTAAACATCTAAATTCATATCTAATTCAAATTTAAATTTTATATCTATTTTTTTAAGAAATTAAAGTTAGCAAGATTCGATTCAAATCTGAATTTTATATCTATTTTTTTAAAAAATTAAGGATGGTGAAAATATATTTTTATTTATTGATTCAACTATTTTAATTATATGTCCGTATTGATTTTTCCTTGTATTAATATAAGAGTAGCTGTGTGGAAAAATTAATAAAAAATTATTATTTTCAATATTCAAAAATATTTTTTTATAAGTTATAAGATATGGATTGAATCACTCTAACTAGGATTATCCTATTTATCATAATGATTCGAAACTAGTTCAAATTAAAATATAAAATGATTTGACTCGTATTCGTTGGTTCTTCGAAGCACCTATAAAGGCATCCACGTGTCCACTCGTGCGATAGATGTGGGCCCGCTTTTGAGACTAACCGTCAGATGGCGATTGGGCCCGCTTTGGGCACTCACAAGTTACAACCCTCAATGTGGCCCCCACAGAATCCAACGGTCACCTCCCATATCACGGGGACTCTTTTTTTCCCGATCTTGACCTCGCCGGAGCTCCACAGCCATGGCCACCGCCGGCGAGATCTCCGCCGCCGAGATCTCCGCCGCCGAGATCTCCGCCGCCTTCGACGGGGAGCGCCACCACTTCTTCCTCACCATGATGATGGACGCTCTCCCGGCCGAGTACCAGGGACAGGAGATCAACACCCTCACCCTCGCTTACTTCGCCCTCTCCTCCCTCCACCTCCTCGGCCGCCTCGACCAGGCATGTTTTTTTCTCCCAAAAGATCTCAATGTTTGATGTTTTTTCCGTACCTATTTTTGGTGCGGTGTTGATAAAGTTTGCTTCTTGGTTGGTTTTGTGGTTAGGTGGATAGAGATCAGGTGGTGGATTGGGTGTTGTCCTTCCAGTGCCATCCTGGGGATGCTTCTGATTTGGGGAATGGTACGTGTTGGTTATTTTGGTTTCTTTGCCTGGTGTATTTGTGGAGGGTTTTGATGCGTGCTTTGCTGGTTTAGGTGAGTTTTATGGGTTTTGTGGCTCAAAGAGTTCGCGGTTTTGTAGAGAAAATGGGAAGGTATGTGAGGTTTGTAATATTTTTAGTTTTAGTTTGATAAATTGTGATTGATGGTTGTTGGAAGAAATCAAATTTCCAATGCTCTATAATTTTGCTTCAGTTTTAAGATTATAGTATCTGTTTTGAGAGATTGATTTATATCGCATTGTTTGAGTCAATTAGGGTTTAACAGGATGCATCGCCATTATCTCTACTTGTTTAGATAGATCTTTACTTTCGTTTTTTGAAAAGCTTTACAAATTCTATAATACATATCAGATCTTTTCTTTTTCAAACCTTATCTGAGTCAATTTTGTATTTATTACCATGACAACAAATTCAAAAGAAAAATGCTAGAAAAAACAAATTAAATCTGATATGTCAGTTGCTCATGCTGTTATATTGGTGGGATCAGGGATCTGATATCAGCAACATAGCAAGTACATATTCTGCATTGGCTATCTTGAAGATCGTCGGCTATGATCTGCTTAATCTTGATGCTGAATCTATTTTGGTCTCAATGAAGCACCTTCAACAGCCTGATGGGAGGTCAGCCTTTTCTACCATTTGATATTAGTGGTATTGTTGTTATTATGACAGTAAACGCCCATCCTTTGCAGGGGGTGAATGGTGTTTCTTCAATTTGCCAAATGTGAATTTTGGGAATCTGATAACTTTTCAGCTGCTTAAAAATTGTGCCTTGATACTGTTGATGTTGCTCAAAACATTACTGAGGGATTGTATTTGCTTATGTCCTGTGGCTAAGTATGTGAAAAGTTTTCATGGCAAAATTGGATCCCAACTAGATTACTGATTGTTTAGCCCATGTGACAAACATTAATTTGCATATTTTATACTCACTGGACCACTGTGATAAATGTCAATTTACATAACATCAAATGATTAATATCTGTCAAAATTGAAAAGCGACTTAACTTTGCAATAAACTCAATGTGCATGATCTGAACTAGACTCTGTAAGATATTTGTTTTAACTAAGGTCATTGTATGAATTTCTGTGGGGTATGACTAAAGTTGACCTTGTACAATGTTGACGGACTAACTGCCATTTTATACGTGGCAGTTTTATGCCAGTGCATATTGGGGCAGAAAACGACCTCCGATTTGTATATTGTGCAGGTACTATGTAATTATTTTTTATATTTGTGTTTTTAAGGATAAGGTTTTGTACTTATGGAAGCGTATTATACAGCTTGCATATGCTTCATGTTCAATAATTGGAAAGGAATGGACAGAGAAAGAGCTAAAGAGTACATTCTTGCATGCCAGGTTTGAATTCATACATTGTATCCTCTTGTGGTTTCCAATTTTGCTTTCTAAAAAGTTCAAGATTTCTGGTTTTTGCTGTTATTCTTGTTGGTGTCGTTTTTCAGTCTTATGATGGTGGCTTTGGTTTAGTTCCAGGAGCGGAATCTCATGGTCAGTGAATAAGTTTATTGTTTATGATTTCATATTTGTTGTGTAGATTTGGCTGCAAGGTGATGTTTTTTCTCTTTAAATTTGCTTGGAAAATCTCTTTTGCAAGGGGCAAAAATGACTCGAAAGAGACACCCTAGCATCTTCTACTCTGACCCGGATATATAATGTTTTCTAGAACATTTACAACAACGAATTTCAAGGGTATTGAATAAATTTTTCTGTACACGCAGGAGGTGCAACATATTGTGCAATGGCCACTCTTCGGCTGATGGGATTCATTGATGAGAGGGCAATCTATGCACCAACAAAATCTCCCTTCATTGACATTCCACTGTTGTTAGAGTGGTGCTTGCAGGTGTGTTTCTTTGTCACATGGCAATTCAATCTGTATTGTTACTTATGCATGTAGCAACAGATTTATTCACTTTTACCAGAGACAAGTTCTTGATGGTGGAATTCAAGGTCGCAGCAACAAACGTAGTGATACTTGCTATGCATTTTGGTAAGAAAATATTATTTCGTTAGATTCAGTGTGCACAGCTGCTGATTAAAGGGCAACGAAATTATTTTCAGGATTGGAGGTGTTCTGAGTATCTTAGGGGTACAAAACTTCATTGACGAAGAAGCCCTCAGGAGATTCATACTTACCTGTCAATCTAGAGTATAATCTCGTCCCATCAATTATATGTTTCAAAGCCGTTATAAAACATTCTAAAATCTCAATTTCTTATGGTTACAGTTTGGAGGTTTTGGTAAATTTCCAGAAGAGTTTCCAGATCTGTACCATTCCTACTACAGTTATGCGGCCTTAAGCTTACTACAAGAAGCTGGATTAAAACCACTTTGTGTTGAGCTTGGAATACCAGCTTTTTCCTCTACTGTATGAATTTCATTGTCCAAATTATTTCAGATTCTATAATGGTTGATTTACTTGGCAATCTCTTGTATAGAATTAGTACTTTTTGATCTCTCCAGAGTCACTTTGAGTTGTTATATTCAACTTTTTTTCAGTCATTTATTTTTCTGGATTGTCTTTTTCAAAAAATTGAACAAATTTGTTGATATTTGTGCACGGTGTAAAAGAAATGCCAGAGTATTTAATTGAATAATTAATGCTTCTATCGTTTCTTATTAATATATGTTAGAAGGTTCTCTCCCTCTTTTTTGGAATTTGCATAGACCAAGCAGTCTCTAGGTCTCCTTTTCCGTTGTAAATTTTACAGGTCATTGTATACAACAGGTTAGAAGGATAAAATTCAGTTTTTATGTTCTTTTAATGTTTGTGAATGCATGAATGATGGAAAAGGATGCTCAATATAATATTGTACTAGCAAGCCAAAGACACTGCATGATGTTAATCCAATCATGGATAACCGAATGACCGAGTCTAATTGATGTCTGAAGCAGGATCAAATTTAATCTATTAATTTTAATTGAATTAAAAATAAATTAAACATGAATTTTTTTTTTGTCCGACTGGATGATCAACCTAGCAAACAACAAAAATTGTACTGAATGATGCATTAGTGATAGTTTAAAGCATATTACTGAATTATCATAAAAAAATATTAAACCTGAGACACATTAACCTTAAGTTTTAAACTTTTTCATGGTAATATATATAACATATATCTTTTCAAATATTTTTAAAAATTATTATTTTAATTTTTATACTAATTGACCTAAGTAAAGTCAGGAGAAAATAAGAGAGTGATTGTATAAATGAAGAGGGCTCTTCTTCATTGGCCATTGGTTTTCTCAACCTGGTTGGTTTAACTTTTCGATAGTTATGTCTTGTTTTTGTTGTTGGGTAGTTTGTTATGGTTTGTTCTTCTCCTTCCTCCATTAGGTGATGCATGGCTCAATAGTAAAAGTATGTTCTTCGGTTTTTATGTTGGCTGCTTGATCTCCCTTGTACATATTTGCCTTGTAACCATCCTTGTGGGGCGTTTCGTTTCTTTGAGATCGGGCGGCACAATTTTAGATTCACTCTTTTGGAGCAAGTAATAGGCTTTTTGGCCCTCCATTCTCCTGAGGTCTACCTCAGTGGTAAGTAGGGTTGTTCACGGGCCGGTCTTAGTCGATTTTTCCAAAACTCGTAACTGGCTCGTTAATGATTCTAACGTGTTCGGATTTTAATCGGTTCGAGTCGGGTTACTTAAAAAATGATAAATCAAGCTTGACCCGAGCCTGTATAAAAGGAAAAGTCGAGCCATTATTTCGAGTTTGGATTAGGGTATGGGAATAGGGGAAGGAGCGGCGGTGGTTTGGGAGCTATGGCGGCTCGTGGCCAGCTACCATCGACGGGCGACAGGCGACAACATGTGACGGGCGACAGGTGGCGGTAGCAACAGGTGATGGGTGACGGGCAATGGGCAGCGATAGGCGATGGGTGACAGGCGACGAGTGATGGCAATCGACGAGCGACAACCGTTGATCGGCGACGACAGTGATAGGTGACGGGCGAAGACAGGGGGGGGGACTTTTTTGTTAATTTTTTGTTTGCAAAAATGAGAAATTTGTTTGTTGTTCATTTTTTTTGTAAAAATGAGAAATGGCTCCCTTCTTATCCTATAGATTTTATTATTTTTGTGTCGCCGCTGGTGGAGGGAAAGATTCTTCGAAGGTGGAAGAGGTCGCCGCTGGTGGAGGAGATGTCGAGCAAGGCACCGCCTGATTATCACCTAATGAAACGTCCGGGAAATGAAAGCAATATATCGAGTCGAGTCGAGCCTATTCGAGTTATGAGTCAATCGAGTTACGAGTTAAGTCTGAATCAAGTCGAGTCGATCCAAGTTTAATAGAACTCATGATCAACTTATTTGTCATCGAGTCGAGTTGAGTTATAAATATAACGAGTTTGGGCTGGGTCAAGTCGACTCATTAAAATTTACAAGTCAACCCGACCCGTGAACAACCCTAGTGGTAAGAATAAAATTTCCAATTTAAACCTGCTAACCACAATTTCTAACTTCTCGGTAATGTGAGTCAAGTCAGTCCATTTGCCTTTTAAAAATGCTTTTTACATGAATCTTATTTTATAAAAAAACTTTGGTTGCCTACAAAAAATAAAAAGAAAAAAAAAGACTCCAGGAATACCAATTTGCCCATCTCTAGCTCTCGTTTAAATAAGGATTGGCCTTTTATGATTTTATCATTATACATGTGAGCATTCTAAATCTAGGCTACTAAATTCGTATTTGGTCAGCAAGATTTTGTAGCTAAACCGAACTGAAAAAAGTATAAAATTGAATTAAATTGAACTTAAATATTTTCGTTTAGTAATTTGCAATTGAATTATATTAAAGTTATTTTTTATTGTATTGAGCAAAATTATAACATATTTTAGTGAACCTAATTAAGTAAAAATTATTCTTAACATATATAGATTACATCAAGCATTTCAAGATTAACCATAAAAAAATTTTAAAAACCAAGCTCTATTTCTTTTATTTTCTATCTTTTTAATGGTGAAAATTAAACAAAATTTTAAACTTTCATCTTTAACTCTATTTCTTAGCAACAACTTGAATCTTAGAGTTTATTTATTGGTTATTAATTATTTTTTTCAATATTATTTATGAAATCAAGCAAAGATTACAAGTTTCTTGCATGCCCAATCTTTGTTCCTAATGACAATGAGACTTTGATGGATATTTATGTTAATTGAAAAATAGTGAAATTTGGTCGTGGTTTGGATAAAAAGTTTTACGATGGTTAAATATGATATAAATTTAAGTTTTTGATTATTCTAAAGAAAATTTGACATCTCATTATTGATATTTTCCATTTTTTAGATCCTAAAAATATAAATAACTTTGGAATCGAACAAATTTTAAATTTAGTACAGTTCAAGTGATCAATTTTTTTATTATCAGCCTTACTAAAAAAATGACCTTTTCATAATGAATTAGTGATTGTGCTAGACTCGTGATTTGTTGTTAGAAGGAGGGAATAAAGGCTACTGATGCTTTTTAGGGATGTTTTTGATAATTCTAGTGATTTAAATTATTTTTACAACACACAACAAAAATCTTACTTCTCACAACTCCCGTCAAATCACTGTGATTATCAATTTAGCTACAAGGAAACATCATTACCTAAAAATAAAATATGCATATATGATTTTTTGTTTTTAAACAAATAACAAACTAATATGGTTCAAAACAATCTCTAAATGCCTTTTTTTAAAATTTTAATGTATCCTTTTTAGTATTGATTAACCCGAATGTACGATTTTTCTATGCTTCAAGACGCATTTTCATTATTACTATTTTATTATTTATGGCATTTTTATTTAGACAAGGCTTCTTCCGGCCGCTCAAATAAATAAAAACTTGAAGCGTTAAATCGAGTGGTTCGGGTGATAACTGGGATCACGCCAGGGTGCGATTATTGGCAAGTGAGGAGCAAAATAAATAAAAGCACAATGATTTTTTTTAAGTAATTCAACGCCGGTCTGAAATCCTACCAGTTCACGATCTAATATTTTGCTGGGTGTTACAATTAACAGCACTTAGCTGTTTACTTCGTTGACCGTGACCCGGATCTGACACTTACTGGGTTTTGTTCGTTTGGAACTTCCGGACTTGGAAAAAAGGTGGGAGATCGATTTCCGCACACATACAAATGGGGGAGCGGTGAAGGTTGTACACAGGCAGTTGACTTAAAGCTGTGGCTCGATCTATAGATGGAAAAATAGGCCGATTCCCCCGAATCGGCCACTCCGAATCGGCCGACTTAAATTAGATCGGGTGCGATCCAATTGAAAATTAGCATCCAATCGGATATGGAATCGGTTTTGGATAAATTATGAAAATACCCTTAATTTTATATTAAATAAATTATTTATGTATGGGCAAAATAAAGATTAAAAGTTTACAATGATAGAAAACCCCTTACTCTCCCTCCGCTGTCGCCGCCACCCTATCCTTCCAGCCGTCTGCCTCTGCCACTCCCTCTACTGTCACCCTTTGCCTCCGCCCTCCTTCCGTTGGTCTGCCTCCTCCTATACACGTAGGATAGTCGGGGCCGACAAGAAAGGGGTGGCAGGGCAGGGCAGAAGCCCAAGGAGGGGGGACAGGGGTGGGGCCGGCCAGAGAAGGCGGGGTCGACAGGGGGACGGGGCAACGGGAAGGGGGTGGCGGTGTAACACCCCAATCCGGTTTACTCTCAACCCGGACCAGAACTGTTACAAAGGATCGAACTACTCGTAAACCGATTAAGTTGGCTGACCCAAAACCTAAACGGCTACGATATAACCCTCTCGACGTCTCAAGATGGAGCACGCCGCTAATGCGCAAACAATATATGGATGAGATGCAAAACCCTAACAGGATACTACGTGAAT